>JACXGM010024867.1:5360-15646 GCA_016801145.1 Umbra pygmaea | reverse complement strand
CAAAGACCCACAGTATAGATCTACAGTATAGACATAAAGACCTACAGTATAGAGACATAGATCTACAGTATAGATAAAGACCCAAAGTATAGCTCTACAGTATAGACTAAGACCCACAGTATAGATCTACAGTATATACATAAAGACCTACAGTATAGAAGTATAGATCTACAGTATAGACAAAGACCCACAGTATAGATCTACAGTATAGACAAAGACCCACATTATAGATCTACAGTATAGAAATAAAGACCTACAGTATAGAAGTATAGATCTACAGTATAGACAAAGACCCACAATATAGATTTACAGTATAGACAAAGACCCACAGTATAGATCTACAATATAGACAAAGACCCACAGTAAAGATCTACAGTATGGACAAAGACCCACAGTATAGATCTACAATATAGACAAAAACCCACAGTACAGATCTACAGTATAGACATAAAGACCTACAGTATAGATGTATAGATCTACAGTATAGGCAAAAACCCACAGTATAGACATAAAGACCTACAGTATAGAGTTATAGATCTACAGTATAGGCAAAGACCCACAGTATAGATCTACAGTATAGAAATAAAGACCTACAGTATAGAGGAATAGATCTACAGTATAGACCACTACAGTATCGACAAAGACCCACAGTATAGATCTACAGTATAGACAAAGACCCACAGTATAGATCTACAGTATAGACATAAAGACATACAGTATAGATGTATAGATATACAGTATAGGCAATAACCCACAGTATAGATCTACAGTATAGACATAAAGACCTACAGTATAGAGTTATAGATCTACAGTATAGGCAAAAACCTACAGTATGAATCTACAGTATAGATATAAAGACCTACAGTATAGACCACTGGTATAGACTCACATGTATTTTGTGGCTGCGTGAGGCTGGTCCTCCCTCCATTAGTCCCAGTACATACAGACCCATGTTGTACTCACTGCCCCCACGCAGGCTGAACCCAAACCCTGTTGGACCCCTGTCAAGATCCACACTGTAGTACCTGGAGTCATGCTAGAACACACATGGACACAGTAAGTCAGATACAGTTGTAACAAAAGCTATTAAACCCCATTGCAAATTGGATTTATTTTCAAAGTGTACAGACTTCAAGCAGTTTTCAATGAACAAATCAAACAAAAGTAATTAAACACAGCAAATGCTTCAAGTGGTTTTCCCAAATCCAACTGAAAATGCAACTCATAATGTGTCACAATCAAGGTGGTTGGTGTAGTGTTGAGAGAGGGAGACCAAATGCAGGTTGAAGGTAGATAATAAAAAGGTTTACTGAATAAGATCCAGAGAACAGGTATCTTAACAACAAGGTTGCAGGTGACACGAGTTGTGAGCAGGACAACGGTAGATATACACTCTGGGCAGGACGTGACATAATGACTTCTCCAGTGTCAAAATAACGCAACCCCCTCAATGGAATTCCTCACAACAGCACAAATATGCAAAACAGGTGTGGTTTAAGCACACCTGATACAACTAATCAAGGGTTTCATTAGTTGACCAGGATTGCTTGAGCTGGAACACATGAAATACCTGAACTGGCCAGGGGTTTGTTGAGTGTCACGTTTGACTGCATGTTAGGAACATGGCAAAAAAATGGTCCAAAAAGTTGAGAGAAGAGATCATTGCCCTTCAAAAACAAGAAACAATATACAAAAAGATAAGTGAAGGTACAAAATGTTAACAGAGCATGGAAGCGTAGTTCACGAGTTTAAAGTTAAGGGAACAGTGGTTACACTACCTGGGCGGGCAAAAAAAATGAAGCCATCAACGGCTGCAACCACATTTATGAGACTGCACAAGACCCTCAGCAAGACTTGGTGGCAACAGGCACTGAGGTTTAAGTGAGCAGAGTAAGGCGCATAGTTGGAAAACGGGAAGGTTTCCATGCCAGAATTCTAAGACTTACATGACTACTGACTCAAAAGCACAAGAAAATTCAGCTTCAATAAGCTCAAAATCATATAAAGAAGCCACAGAGGTTTTGGGATTCTGTTCTGTGGAGCAATGAAACAAAACTGGAACTTTTTTTGATCAGCGGTATGTCTGGAGGAAGAAGAAGATAGCATCACTCTGCCCACAGTCAAGCATGTTGGTGGCTCGGTGATGCTCGGGGGCGGCTTTGCATCTTCTGGCAAAGGAAACCTGCAGGATGTGAAAGGCAAGATGGATTTATTGAAGTGTCAGGAAATCCTTAGAGAAAACGTCATGCCGTCTGTGAGGAAGCTGAAGCTTGGGCGTCATTGGAATTACCATCTGATCCCAAGCATACCTCAAATTCCACCAAGGCATGGTTGCAGAAGAAGTCCTGGAAGATGCTACAGTGGCAATCACAGTCACCTGAACCCCTTAAAAAATCTCTGGTGGGATTTGAAGAAGGCGGTTACAGCACAAAAACCCATGAATATTACTGAACTTGAGGCCATTGCTCATGAGAAATGGGCTAAGATTTCTCAGGAACGCTGCCAGAGGCTGGTGTCTGGCTATGCATCTGGTTTGCTACAAGTCATAACAGCAAATAGGTGCTCTATTAAAGGTCAAAGGTACTTTATTTGTCACATACAAATACATGTAGCGAAATTCATTCTCTGCATTTAACCCATCCCTCAAGGGAGCAGTGGGCAGCCATATACGGCGCCCGGGGACCAACTCCAGATTTAAGCCTTTGTCAGGGGCACTGACTGGAGAACCTAACCTGCATGTTTTTGATGGTGGGGGAAACCGGAGCACCCGGAGGAAACCCACGCAGTGAACATGCAAACTCCACACAGAAAGGCTCGGGATGACCGGGGTTCGAACCCAGAACCTTCTTGCTGTGAGGCCACAGTGCTATCCACTAGGCCAACGTGCCTGCCCTGCCTATTAAGTACTGAAAAGGCTTGCCATAAAGGGTTTGAATAATTTTGAGACTGGAGACGTCAATATCAGGTGCATTTGCAGTTGAATTTGGGAAAACCACTGTAAGCGTTCATTATATAGAGCTATTTCAATTGCTTTTGTTTGATTTGTTCATTGCAAACAACTGACAGTCTGTACATTTCGACAATAACCCTGATTTGCAATGGGAGTTTAATAATTTTTTATTACAACTGTACACTTTGCGTGTTTGCGACGGATTTGGACTTCCTCTCCAGAAGGAAGACTTCCATTGTGTTCATGTTCACTGACGTACAGACAGAAACAATGGTTGTTACCCTCACCTTAGGTCGTGACCTGTGACCTTTCCTGCTTCTGTTATTAGGGTCATAATCTGTAGTTTCAGATAGGCTGGAGGAGTCTGAGAAAGAAAGACATTCGGTTAGCCTGGGTAGATAAAACAAGTTGATGCTTCACTACTAAGGTCTTATTTTACCCCAGGACACATTGATATACTATACAATGGAGGGGAGAAAATGGAAAAGTCGGTTGGGCGTTCATTTGGTCACAGGGGATTTCTCTGACCGTATTACTCACAATATATGTGGCTTACTGGTAAAGAACAGCCTTTTGAAAATTATATTGATTGGCACATGCAGTTGAGTAACGTGTGCTTGCGTAGTTGTACATAGAAACTTCACTTGCAATGCAAACTTCCTACATGGCTAGTGACCAGAGCTGCTTTCTCTGCAGCCAAAGACAGAAGCTGTTTCTCAAAGTCATTTTTTTATGGCGGGCGTTAGTGGAGTCAGAGCGATGACATATACCTGTAAGTAAAGTTTAACGTTTAAATGCCAGTACAAATTGCTACTGTCCACTGCTGAATTGCAGCGCCAAAGGTGGACCTTTTCACTGACGTAAATACGCAATGTCGTGCACTTGCTAGCCTGTTCCATTTACGTGTTCTCTGAATGCTAAGGAGAAGCATCTCCTAGCCTCTTAAGGACCTGACTTGGAAGGACCAGTCCTACCAAGGAAGGATCCTTGACTTTGTGAAAAAGCTAGTGAGTTTTTGGCTAGATCAAGGCAATAATTTGTATTTTTATGGAAATATGTCTCCTCATTCATAACAACACTGTAGTTAATTTCTAAACAACTCTGTGTAAAGAATGTGTACAGCAAAAGTAGGGGACAACACGTTTATTATTCTCTGAAAATGAGAACAGGTACAGGTACATTTGTTGGAAATGCTTGTGTGTGTGTGTTTAATTTTAATGCTCACACGTGCTGGGGCGGGGGACAATGGTGAGTCGCAGGGTGTTCCCAGCCTTGCGTAGGAGGTGGGCTAGTTCCCGGTGTGGAACGGTCACCACAGAATGTCCCTCAACCGCCTCCAAGCGGTCACCAGGCCGTATTTGACCACTTCTGGCTGCAGGACTGCCCCGACGCACTGTCACAAACCGATGGGGGAGGAGGGAGGCAGCTGGAGACATATAGAGAGGTGCATTAAAGCTCCATAGTAAACCCCTCCCATCAACCCCATAATAGTCTGGGATCAGTTCAATGTCACTGACGAAACTCTGTAGCACAGACATCAGACAGCACGTGTTGAGTACTGAAGCAGATATGTACATTTTTAAGATTCAAAAGGTATCTTCAGTTTCTCTATAATAATTTTCTTTTCAACTGAATTTGTTGCAATCTAATGGGTACGGTCATCTGAAAGGACCTGGAGAAACAGAGAGAAGACTTAATCATCCTGGTTTTTAATTAGACGCAATTAATCCGAGGCTGTCTTGGCTGGATTATATAATGAATGACCACACTTAATCGGTACAATATCTCATCCAGCTCTCTCCTGTTGTCCATCTACCAAGCTCCTCCCTCTATTATTACTGTAGCTCAACCCTGCAGCAGTCTGACACACGAAGGGAAATTTCCTGTCCTGAATCATATGAGTTCATATTCAAATGCGTTATCCTTGTTTTCCAATCATAGTGAACTCCACAGTATATAATTCCCTTGTCTATCTTTATCCTGGTATTTCCTAATGTCATTTTTTCTAAACTACAGCACTCTGGTCTATAGAAAACTATTTAAATACATACAGTCAGTCTTTCATAGACGCACACACAAATTGATGTTTGCGCTTGCTTAGCATTTTCCCTGCCTGTGAGAAGAGCACTGTCCACACTTGACCCCCCCCCCCGCACATCAACTCAACGTACAGTATGACAGAGTCCCTGTCATTACAAAGAAACACAGAAAGTATCTCAGGTAAAACACTGTACTGTGTGTTTCTCTGTTAGACCATATGATCGTAACTTCAGAAACATTGGATTTCCCAACCTTCTCTTCCGGCTTTGCCAGACTTTCAAAATATTTTTTTAACAGTAAACTAGCACAGTTGATACATTTAGTCAAAGATTTGATGAAGGTGGGTCAGATGGCTCAGAGGTTAGGAAGTAAGACTTGTAGTCGGAAGGTTGCTGATTCAATTCCTGACTGTGCCAAAACGACCATGTGTCCTTGAGCAAGGCACTTTACCCTAATTTGCTCCAGGAGGATGTCCCTGTATTCACTGTAAGACAGAGCATCTGGTAAATGACTGAAATGTAAATGATGATTTGGTGAGAAACTCTATAAATTCTAATTTTCGGGGGGAGCAGAGGGTTGGAATTATATTATTCTTGAGTTATAGAATGCAATGTCTGTTTCCATGAAAAACATAATCTCAAGTCTACATATCAAGAAAAATATTTAAAATGTGAGATGCAGAAAATCCTTGAAATTAAAAAACTCAATCAAGTGCCTTTAGAGACTAATTTCATTGACCTCCACTAAACACTTCTTATAGGACTTCGTACAGACTTCGTACAGACTTCGTACAGACTTCGTACAGACTTCGTAAAGACTTCGTAAGACTCTTACAGCCTCGTCCACCTGCCAACCTCATCCCTTCCTCTATCTCTCACCCTCCGGTTTATCATTGTCTGTCACTATTCCTCATGTCTTATTCCAGGTCTTCTGTTCCCCTTTCCCATCCAAAACACCACTGGGTCCGCCCACACGTGTCTCAACACCCCCTGGTCTCTCACCAGGGTGTGATGTGTTGACAACTGGCTATCCCGTGTCAACACCATCATTATATAACCCATCAGAAACATCAACACACAGAGTGACAGCTGTCCGTCAGAGGTGCCACAGCGCTGCCTCAGCCCAGCCTACATGCTGTTCTTGCAGTTTATCATGTGCTACTGTTCTTGCAGCTTAACATCTGGAGGAGACTCAAAACAAGTCTAATTCACATGTAAAAGTCCAAGTTTTCCTTAGTATAATCTGTGAACCAGGCATGAAATAGCATTCAGAATAAATCTGAATAAAGGTTTTTCCAACACTGTAATTCTCCTGTCTCGTAATAGTCCATTACACAGAGATCATTGATTCTGCTGGTGTTTTCACTGGCACTTCCGCTGTCTGTGTGTACTAACCCCACCATAGTTCAGTTTGCCAGCAGTAGAGATGATCAGCACTTAAACCAGCCAGCCTACTCTCAACAGCAAAAACCACCTCCCCAACTCCCATACATCAGACAGGGCAGGGAGGCTGCTATAAGTACGTTTTAAAACCTGGAGAGGCACTAGTGTGTACATGATAATGCTATTAGCTCAACTGTTAAATCAACTAGCATGGTATTGATAACTACACAGCTACATCAATGGATGTCCCTGACACCTGCTCCTGACATTAGTACAGTACTAGAAACACACTAGTAGAGTATTAGAAACACATTAGTACAGTATTAGAAACACATTAGTACACTACTAGAAACACATTAGTACAGTGTTAGAAACACATTAGTACAGTATTACAAACACATAAGTACAGTACTAGGAACACATTAGTACAGTACTAGAAAAACAGATGCAGGCAGTTACCTAGGCTGCCACAGTCACAATGATATCACCACCCCTAACGTTGCCATGAATAGTGTTTTAAACAATACTTAAACCTCTACTATTAGCACTTGTAGAACTACAGCCACAAAACTATGAATTACTCATTTTCCCATGATGCTCAAGGAAACAAAGAAGAAAGACCATTGCAGCTGTTGAAACAATTGACAGCTTTTGTTGTATAATGTTCATTTCAATTAAACAACTATTCTGAGATTCATTACCGGAAAGTAAAGCCATACATGCGTAAACACCACCACTATCCAAAGATGTCTAATAGCTATTTATGTAAACTGTGCATCATAATTACGTTTGGAGTCCTTGACAGTTTTCAAAGCAGTCTGTAGTCTTTCCAACATGGCTGGTGGTATTACATACGTTACAGCAAAAATCCAGAATTCCTACAAAATAGCCTGCAGGCGTTTAAATCCAACAGCATTGGAATAAGATCAGCAGGAAAACAATCAACTTGTTCCTGGTGTTGCTCTGCTGAGGAAAATGTTCAGCGTAGTGTCTCACTAAAGCAATCCAGAGACGGGCAGAGACGGGGGGGTTAATCTGTAGAGAAACCAGACTGAATAATTTTACTGCAGAGCAAAGGGATGTAAAGGGGGGGTAGCTCACAAGAGGGTGAGGAATGGGGGGGGTTGGAGAGATAAAAAACGGATTGAGAGTGGGAAAGAGAGTGAGAGAGAGAGAGGGAGAGAGAGAGAGAGAGAGAGAGAGAGAGAGAGAGAGAGAGAGAGAGAGAGAGAGAGAGAGAGTTATTAGGACAAGAATATAATGCGAACCGGAGAGGAGACAGTGGAGTGGGGGGCATCATGTGCTCCTTTACAAAATGCACTCTAGTGCATCAGACCTGAAGGGTCAGGTGGGCACACTGAGGAAGCAGCACCACACTGGACATCAAGGATAATGTATGTCAGGTGGGATGTTTTCCTCCTTTACAGCCATAATGCAAACACACAGTAACGAAACAGTTCAGGTGCCGGATCCTAAATGTACAGATGCCCAATAGGATTACATTGGGATTAGAGTAAATCACTGTGCTTTCAGGAGGATATGAAGGTTGGAGTGAAATAAAGCTTTTGGCTGATTTAGATAAGAACACTGACACATAAAACCTGTGCTTTAGCACCTAATAGTGGCATGTCATTGGGCCTCATGCTGGATAATCTCACTATTGACCCCATTGGTTTTTAGCACAGCGTTTATACTACATGTCATACCCACACAGACAGAAACATATTCAAACACACAAGCACACCTGGGCACCATTAACCACTATGCTAAATATGTTCATATATAATAATAATAATAATAATAATAATAACACCTTAATTCATCATAATATAGAACATCTTAATGATTTACAATTTAGAACACCATAATCCATCATATTATAGAACACCATAATGTATCATTTTATAGAACACCATAATGCATCATATTATAGAACACCTTAACACATCATATTATAGAACACGATAATGCATCATATTATAGAACACATTAACACATCATATTATAGAACACAATAATGCATTATATTATAGAACACCATAATGCATCATAATATAGAACACCTTAATGATTTACAATATAAAACACCTTAATTCCTCATATTATGGAACACCTTACGTCATCATATCATAGAACACCATAATGCATCATGTTATAAAACACCTTAATGCATTATAACATACAGTACAACCCTAAATCTGAGAAAGTTAGGACAAGTCATTTGAAAATTCAACTCACATTGTACTATACTGAAAACACTTTTTTTAACATATTATTTGAGGTTTTGCTTTAAATTATTTTTGATAATATACACTCATTTTAAATCTGATGACTGCACATACTCCAAAAAAGTTGAGACAGCCAACTCTTTACCACTGTGTAACATCACTTTTTATTTTTTAATAACACTTATTAAGCATTTGGGTACTGAAGACACAGGTTGGATAAGTTTAGCAAGTCAAATGTTCCCCCATTCATCCATTATGTATTTCCTCAACTGCGCAATTGTATGGGGCCTTCGCCTTATTTCGTGCCTTATAATTTCGCGCCACACTTCAGGATTTCAGGCAGGCCATGCTAGCACCCGCACTACAACCACGTGCTTGAAATCTGGATTCTGCTTGCATAGTAAAGCCTTGACTTGCATCTGGGGATGTAGCGGTGAATGGTGTTGACTGACAAAGATTTACCAAAATATTAGTCCATGTCAGGATATTTATTACAGACTCATAGCGGTTTTTAAAACAGTTTCGTCTGAGGGAATGGAGATCACACGCATTCAGAAATGGTTTATAGCCTTGCCCTTTACGTTCCGAGATTTGACCTGTTTCCTTGAGTCTTTTAATTGTATTGTTCACTGTAGAAGGTGAAATGCTTACAATCCTACGATTTGTCTGGAATGTTGTTCTCAAAGTGTTGGATTATTGGCTGATGCATCTGTTGGCAGACTGGCAAGCCTCGACCCATCATTTCTCTTGAAGGACTATGCCTTTTTTGGAGGCTCCTTATGTACTATGATTACATGATTGCTTCACCTGTTTCACATCTCCTTCTTATTTCAACTTCTCACATCGCTATTAGTCCTAAATTGCCCCTGTCCCAATTCTTTTGGAACACGTTGCATGAATAAATTTCAATATAAATTTTTACCTTCAAAAAACTATGCAGTTGATTAGGTAAAACATCAACTACCTTGTCTTTATACATTTTTTTGTTTAAATACAAGTCAAGGTACATAATTACAAATCATAATAATAAACTTGTGACATCTGTTGCATTGTGCTATGTGATGAAACTGCACATTGTAGACTGGCCTCTTATTGTCAAGCCTAAGGCACACCGGTGCAATAATCATGCTGTCTAATCAGCATCTTGATATGCCACACCTGTGAGGTGGATGGATTATCTTGGCAAAAGAGAAGTGCTCACTATCACAGATTTAAACAGATTTGTGAACAAAATTTGAGAGAAATAGGCCTTTTGTGTACATAGAAAAAGTCTTAGATCTTTGAGTTCAGCTCATGATAAATGGGGGAAAAAACAATAGTGTTGCATTTATATTTTTGTTCATGTATGCATGCCATTTCTTGTGGTTGTGTTCCCAGGGCACACTTGTGAATGAGACGTGCATCTCAATTTATCCATGGTTAAATAAAAACCTGAATGCATCATTATTTGTAGAGCACGTTAATAGCAAAATAAAACAACTAGAAATATATTCTCTTTGAGACAAGCACAACAGAACACATGAATGCATAATAGTAAACCTACAAATTACTTCCTCTCGACACACACACACACACACACACACACACACACACACACACACACACACACACACACACACACACACACACACACACACACACACACACACACACACACACACACACACACACACACACACACACACA
>JACXGM010024865.1:0-15539 GCA_016801145.1 Umbra pygmaea | reverse complement strand
TGATCACACAATGTAATAAATCAAAATACTAGTGGGAAAATCTCTCAACATTTTTCCTTATGACATCATAATACTGCGGTAATGTTCTAATCACATATTTGTGACCATTCTCCCAGGGGCCCCAGTACTCCTCAACAGGTTAAAGAAGCATTGTAATACGCACAGATTTAATATCTCACACTTGTTCTGATGCTTATCAAGGTGCATGGGTTTATTTATCTGCTGTACAGTAATTTAGTTTTTAACAGTTTAAGAGCTGTATTGCCATGTATGGGCTACTATTAGGCTAATTCTTGGACATATGGTAGCTTGATCAAAGGCAGGCTAGTTCCAAGGGTTGTTTTCCTTTGAGGAGCAAGCTTCAGCTGCGCAGAGACACGCATTTCTCCCCATAACAAGTCATATAACAATCACAATATCGAAGCTTGTTATTGTTGACATTACCTTTTCATGAGTTACAACATGCTGAACTCATAAGTTGCTCGGCTTCCACCCATCCGCATCATGCACCAATTTTTTTTCAAGGGGGCACAGTGTGCACAACATAGAAATGGAATGGATAGAAAGGACATTACAATTCAAATCAATGCAGCAGAATCGTCAGAGCGGCAGACATTTTTACGTGTACCATTCCATTGCAAAGACCTAGTGGCCTACTTCCGCATTAAACTGATTTGCGTGTTGTCACCATGACAACTAACAGCAATCGCCATTTTGTTGTGTACTAATTGAATGATCACGCCAATCAGTTCAATGGCCTTTCTATCCATTCTATTTCTATGGTGCACAAGACACAGTAACATGTGCCCACAAATACAGATATTAAAAGGAAAATCCACTTGGCTGAAAAATCAGCGGGGGCACGTGTCCCCTTAGTTATAATGGGCATGACGACTCTGTTTCCACCCATAGATGGTGCACGTTACAAAATAACCTGTTAAAGCACCTACTTATTTTACCATAAGTTTTATGCAAAATCTGCAATGAAAATGTCTCTTTTATATACAAAATATCGGTACTAACAAACTAACGGTTGTATGCTTTCACTGAAGACAGAAAGCACAAATGTAGTATCCATTTTCTGATAGAAATTCAATTGTTATAAACTTTAGAGACATAACTTTCTTAATATGCCAGTTTCTGCTGTCAAGGAAGATCGTTGTCGGCCATGATTTTGGTGCACGCAAGCAACGTGTTTTTGTTGTTATGTCACAGGGTGTGAATAGCTCAGCTGTGTGGCCTCGGCTATTCGTACCGAAGGTGCAAATAGACACTCCGAAAAATATTTCTCTCTTGCCTTTCAGGGCAAGTAACAGAACAAAAAAATTTTTTTTTTAAAGACCAGTGGCCAAAATTGGTATTACAGCAGCCAACACTTAGACAAATGAGCCTGACAAAAAAATATTTCTCTCCTGCCTTTCAGGGCAAGTAACAGAATAAAAAAATATTTTTTTCCAAGACCAGTGGCCAAAATGGTATTACAGCAGCCAACACTTAGACAAATGAGCCTGAAAAAAATATATTTCTCTCTTGCCTTTCAGGGAAAGTAACAGAGGAAAAATATTTTTTTTTCAAAGACCAGAGGCCAAAATGGGTATTACAGCAGCCAACACTTAGAAAAATTAGCCTGAAAAAAATATATTTCTCTCTTGCCTTTCAGGGCTTTCGTACTTGAGGTCTAGTTCTATACATTATATATTCTGTGTGTTTGTTAGAGAGAGTGAGAGCTCTGTTTAGTTAGAGTGTGTTGGGCCTAGTGGAGAGCTTGTATTGTAGTCAGTCTTGTGTTTAGTGTATTCGATTTGTCAATGTATTCGATTTTGTCAATATTTTGTCAATATTGTGGCGGAGAGGGCTCAGTGGGTAGAGAGTCAGACTTGTAGTCAGAAGGTTGCCAGTTTGATTCATGACTGAGCCAATTTTCGTTGTGTCCTTGGGCAAGACACTTTACCCTAATTGCTCCCAGGTCGTTACTGTAAATAAGAAATTGTTCTTAGGCAACTTACCTGGTTAAATAAAGGTTAAATAAAAAAAAATCTGTTTTCTTTTGTTCACAGGGAGTGGGGAGGAGATTAGAGCTGCTCCTGAGTATACACCATGCGTAGGGATACTCCCTTGTCTAACCTCACTAGTTTGATCTGGGCGGACCGCTCCTTGTATTTTTGGATAGGGTGCCTCAATCGTTTGCCAGTTATTATTGTGTGTTTGGGATTTAGGACAGGTTACGGGTGGGGTCTTTATATTTATTTCTTTGATTTGGTCCCGTCCAGCCTACCCTTCTCCCAACTTTTTATTTTACAATAAAAAAGTCTGTTTATATGGTACTAATGTGTCTGTTTCCTTGCTCACACCCTCAATCCCATATCTCTTATGTTGGCCTCCTGGGGTGTTGAATAGTGGGGCATCAGGTCGCTCTCCTACGGGGGCTAGATTAACACTCATCGTTGGTAGTACCATTTTGCCATCAGGGAACTGGATGAAGTTGGATTTGTGAACTGCCACAGTCGTTGATATGAAGGGAGTACAGGAGTCGGCTGAGTAGCAGCCTTGTGGGGCTCCCGTATTGACAATAATTGTGGATGGGTGTTGTTAACATCATTCCTCACCTGACGTGCAGTTTACACATCCAGAACCCAGTGGCAGATGGACAGGTGAAGGCCCAGAGCCATGAGCTCTGTGATGATACTGTATATATACAGCATATATACATATGTGTGTTTGTGTGTATATATACACTCACCTAAATTATTATTAGGAACACCATACTAATACTGTGTTTGACCCATTTTCGCCTTCAGAACTGCCTTAATTCTACATGGCATTGATTCAACAAGGTGCTGAAATCATTCCTAAGAAATGTTGGCCCATATTGATAGGATAGCATCTTGCTTTTGATTGAGATTTGTGGGATGCACATCCAGGGCACGAAGTTCCCATTCCACCACATCCCAAAGATGCTCTATTGGGTTGAGATCTGGTGACTGTGGGGGCCATTTTAGTACAGTGAACTCATTGTCATGTTCAAGAAACCAATTTGAAATGATTCGAGCTTTGTGACATGGTGCAGTATCCTGCTGGAAGTAGCCATCAGAGGATGGTTACATGGTGGCCGTTAAGGGATGGACATGGTCAGAAACAATGCTCAGGTGGGCCGTGGCATTTAAACGATGCCCAATTGGCACCAAGGGGCCTAAAGTGTGCCAAGAAAACATCCCCCAAACCATTACACCACCACCACCAGCCTGCACAGTGGTAATAAGGCATGATGGATCCATGTTCTTATTCTGTTTACGCCCAATTCTGACTATACCATCTGAATGTCTCAAAAGAAATCGAGACTCATCAGACCAGGCAACATTTTTCCAGTCTTCAACTGTCCAATTTTGGTGTGCTCTTGCAAATTGTAGCCTCTTTTTCCTATTTGTAGTGGAGATAAGTGGTACCCGGTGGGGTCTTCTGCTGTTGTAGCCCATCCACCTCAAAGTTGTGGGTGTTGTGGCTTCACAAATGCTTTGCTGCATACCTCGGTTGTAACGAGTGGTTATTTCAGTCAAAGTTGCCCTTCTATCAGCTTGAAGCAGTCGGCCCATTCTCCTCTGAACTCTACCATCAACAAGGCATTTTTGCCCACAAGACTGCTGCATACTGGATGTTTTTCCCTTTTCTCACCATTCTTTGTAAACCCTAGAAATGGTTGTGCGTGAAAATCCTCAGACCGGCCCGTCTGGCACCAACAAACATGCCATGCTCAAAATTGCTTAAATCACCTTTCCTTCCAATTCTGTATTTCAGGAAACTGGTAGTCAAAGAAAACACAACTTAACACAAGGGTGAAATAGTCAGTCCCACATTGGAGCGTAGGGGGGCAGTGTCAGAGACAGTAGTGGGAATAATAGTAAAGACATGCCATTGTATGTGTAAAAATGTATTAGGCCTGTACACAACCAGGCATTATGTTTTATGTGATTGTCAAGCAAACGTTAGACTCTATAATGATTCCAGCATCAGCATAGACTACTTAGTCTCAATTGAATGACAAATAGCCAGTAGTAATCTGCCTGCTGAGGATACTGGTTCAACTGCCCATTAACACAAATATATACACTACGTTCCAAATTATTTTGCAAATTGGAAGTAAGTGCCGTAAATATAGAATATTTAGTTTTCTGAGGTACACTGTTAGCAATTTTTGTAATTTTGTCAGTAACTTACTGTAATCTCAACAGTGTTATATTTTAATTACTACTGTGTATTGCATTGTGGACATGTATTCAATAGGTAGAAGCAAATTACTTGAATATGTATTTTGGAGGTAACTGTCAAAAGTACAATATGAGTTGTCTGTACCTCGACGCTTTTATCTTGGCCAGGTCGCCGTCTCAAATGAGAAAATGTTTTCAACGTGCCCACCTGGTTAAATAAAGGTTATATAAATAAAATAAATAAAGTTCACTATTTCTAACAGTTGTTGAAAGGTCTACATCGAAGCAAACTAGAGCAGCGATACTCATTCCATGTTCCTGCGAGCCGCAATTCCATAGGTTATTTGTTCCAAACCAAATTTAGCACAGGTGACAATCATTATTAAGATGAAATGCTAACTCAGGTTCTAAACCAAGGAGTCAATTTAGTTTTTCACTCTTAAGTATAAAGTTAAATTCAGGTGTGAATGTTAAGTAAACACAAAAGAAATGTTACAAAACCCCAGTGTTTGTGATAATAGCTTAAGTTAATTGTGAGACTGGTATTTTATCATTCACAAGGGAATCATCACCATTTCCCAGCATGCTTTGCTTTTTAGTTTGAACGTTGTCTTGATATATTTGGACTTTAATATAAAACTTTATTTGATATTATGAGATGTGTTTAATCATCTTACATTTTCCAAACCAATACAATCTGTAAGCATAAAAATCTGTGAGGATATAGTCCAACCATTACTGAGATCGTTATTCCAATTGACATAGTTTAGCTAGTCTTGGTCAGGCAGTATTCTAACATTGCAGTCATTCTGAATGCAGGATGTGGGTGCAAAAAATAGTACATATGTTGGATCTTCTACAATTGCTATTTTCGCAAGCACACTCATGGTTGGATGTCCCTCACATTTACTGAAAAAGAATGCTGGGATATATTCAAATAAAACATATATGATATAAAACAGTAACAGACTTGGTAAAATGGATTACAGTAATGGTCCTGTTATTGGAGATTAGAATACAGTAAGGGCTGTAGTACTGTAAATCAAATTACAGTAAGGGAGATGGTACTGTAAATTGGATTACAGTTACATTTGGTGTACTGTAAATTCAATTACAACAATTGTACTGTAAAATCAATCCGGCGAGTGGGGCAAACAGGCAGGTTTCCAGGGGCTTTGGACTATCGTCACAGAGAGATACTGAAAGTGAAGGAACAGAGAATCAGGGTTAGCAAAATAAGTCGTCATCATAAGGGCACAGCTCTCAGACTGGCTATAAAAATGCAAAAAGGAAAAACAGCACTGTACTCAGACAGGTGGGAATAGGGTAGCTCGAGACTTCACATACTGAATAGTACAATAATCTGGTAAGGACTGATCAACTCCCTGAAGAAGGTTTGTGGTGTGAATGGAAACTGGTATTCTGGGGCTGAAACAGAGAAACAAACACAAAACAGACCAGGCATATACACAAGGGAACCAAAAGGGAGGGAAGGCACACAAAAGGAGAGTGATAGACAGCTCAGGGAGGCAGAACTATGCAGTTGTGCATAAACCTACTATTCGGCCACCCCTAACCAATGCTCACAAGCAGAAAGAGTTGCAATGGGCCCAGAAATACATGAAGACTAATTTTCTGTTGAGTGCTGTAGTAGTGGATGGCCACAGTGTCACAATAAGGCTGTGATGTCAGCAAGGAGTTGGCACAGTCATGTTTTGGGCCGGAATCATTGGGAGAAAGCTGGTAAACCCCTTTAGGGTCCCTGAAGGTGTCCAAATAACCTATGCAAAGTATATAGTTTCTGACTGATCACTTTCTTCCATGGTACAAAAAGAAGAACTGTGCCTTCCGTAGCACAATCATCTTCATGCATGACAATGTACCATCTCGTGCTGTAATGAACATTTCTGTGTCATTGGCTGCTATGGGCATAGAAGGAGAGAAACTCATGGTGTGGCCCCCATCTTCCTCTGACCAAAACCCTATTAAGAACTATTGGAGCATACTCAAGCAAAAGATCTGAGGGTGGGAGGCAGTTCGCATCAAAACAGCAGCTCTGGGAGATTAATTTTATTATATTTATTTAACCTTTATTTAACTATTCTGACATCCTGCTAATTATTTCAATCATAAACTCACTATAAACTCACAAGTTCAATGGATGCAAGAATTGTGAAGGTGATATCAAAGAAGGGGTCCTATGTTAACATGTAACTTGCCCTGTTAAGATGTGTTAAATTGAAATAACTTTTGATTTCAGTAATTTCAAGTTCAATACTTTATTGCCATGTGAACACACAGTTAATTGGAGTTTGTTGTAAATATCACTTCCTAATGCTGCAAATTCAACAAATGACCATCTTCAGTTCTTTACATCCTATAAAATGTTTTGAAACACTGTTGTGCATCATAATTTGGAACGGTGCATTTTGAGTTTTTATTATTTTTTAAATACTGTTGTCATTGAGTGGTTTGTTCAATGAATTTGATTTATACCCTGGTGGGTAATGGTTGGTGACTTACATCGACTATTTAGGAAAATCGATGTAAAATATAATTTGCATAATAATTTGGAACGCGGTGTAGCTACCGAGTAACAGTAGAGCTAGATAGCTATACACCTGACTGAAATATCAGCAGATTTTACAACAATATGCTTTGTTTTGGAAGAGTCTTTCAATTTCTAAAACAGATGCAGGTGTTAGATAATATAGTAGCTAATAAAGACATTATTAAAAAGTTATTTTGTCCGGCACCTCATCTGCTGAGTCTCTGCCATTTGCACACTCAGGAGAACAGACTTCAGAACGCGCCGTTGGAGGTAAATTCATCACGTGAAGTGAGTCTTTATTCCACACGTTGGCAAAGAGCTTGGTGCGATTAGAATTTAGATAAACATTACTAATGTTTTCAGTGTTGAAAAACCACTGGGCTTTAAATATTAAAGGAAAATTCCACAGGAGTTCTCCACTACCTACCCACATCTGGGTTATATTTCTTTAGTGTCCATTTTTTGGGAATTTTTCAAATCGACCACCAACTAACAGAGAAGTAACTGTAGTCAAACTGGGAAATTTATCCATTTAATTGTTACGGTCCTACAAGGTCCATAGTGCTTTGGAGATTTTACGAAGTTACAGGGGCATGTCTACAAAAAAATTTTGTGTCTCAGGAACTTGTTTACAGTACTGATTATTATCCGTGAAAGATGAAATACTGAAAAAGTACAATGCCTAATGTCTGTTGTGATTTCGGTCGTGTCTTTGACAAGGATGCAAAATAGGCATTTCATATAATTGTTTTCAGGAGCATGATTTTGATCCATGTAAAGAGTGGTTGTCTGCTATTTGAAACCCAAATTATGATGTGAATACATTACCAAGTAAGTACCAGAAACTGAGGTAATTTACTATATTTAAACTTTGAATATTAATTGCATTTGTTGCATGTCACAAAACATTTGGAAAGAGCAGCTGTCTCTTGAAACATTTGGTTCAAAAAATGTTTGCCATCGCTTTATCCAGGAAAGCTATGAAGACTAGCTAGCATATATTATTGTTAGATGAATATAGAAATGTTGTGTAAATTACAGTTTTGTTAGAGTTACATCATAAACTAACTCTATTCCCATAATCCAACAATCAATGAGTTTGTATCACCAATATTTGTATTACTATTCGTTGAACATTTCGGATCAACTACTATAAAAAGATACCCATCGTTTGTTCATTGCTTGGTCATGTGTAAATATTTTTTTCAATTACTCATTAATAGCTAATTTTTTTTTAAACTCATGAAACAATTATCTGAAAACTGCCATTATCTGGGCAAGGTTCATTCACAGCCCATTTCCAAATGGGCGTCACCAACGGACGCCGCTCAAATGCCTCTTGGCACAATTGGATATATCAGACTTTTGACGAATCGAGTCGACAAGACCGCAATAACATATTTTTTTAGATATGAAAGCTTAGAGTGTTGTTCTTTGCTCGGTTTTTAACAAAAAGGAAATGTTTAAATCGCTTAAAACGTACGCGATAGCGGATTTGAATGAGTGATATTCCAGATGTTCCATTGCGGCAGCCAACATTGTAATTGTCTGCTTTAACCAATGATAGTATATAGCTGTGCTATTGTGTAAAGCCCGCCTCAATGGTTGGGATTTTTGCCTCGATTTGGAAAAATTGGAAATGGGCTTGAATTGGCCAGACTGACTTGCAGAGCAAATCTAAATTTGCCGGAGGTCCGTCAGGATTCTCCCAGGCTATGACTCTCATAGGGTAGGATTTCAGTACCCCTACGCTAAAAGCATTTTTATGCTATTGTTTTTATTACAGGTTGAACCTGATGACCTTGACTCAAGTTTTGTCAGCATTAACCAGTCTGATATTTTTTAAGGCACCACCTGGTAGGTCTATTGCAGTGGGCTTACAGCATTGACCTACTTACTACCTCATGTAATGTTGAAATTTTACTTCTGAATTCTGTTTGAGATATGATCATAAATTATACTATTTTATGAAGGTACTGCAAAGAATATGGTAATCCCTTCTACATCCCATTTCTGCTAACTACAACTTGGATGGAGGAGGGTAAGGAAATGATCACCAACATGCACCACATCTTGTTGTTCTCTTGCACAGCAGATTCTTCAACATTCAGGACACTGAACAATTTTACTTTTCTAGCCTTAGCACAGAGGTTGCTACGTACCTTTAGAAATGATTGCTGTCAATCAATAGAAAAGGTAAACTAAAGTTAATTTGTTGAAGTGTGAGTGTAAAAAAAATGTAATACTGTTGTCACTGTCCAAATGTTATGTATGCTTTGAAAGAGACACATCTTTATACTGTAAAAACCAGCAAGAACACACACTAAACTCAAATACTTCTTTATCGGGGAAATCGTTTTTTAAAGAATCTTAAACGCAAAGGAAGGAACATTTAATGGCATATTCACATAGCCTCCCTTTCCCACAAAGGGGACAGAGTGGGTGGATTGACAGGCAGACTCTCAAGCAGCCCGGGGATAAGAAAGGCCCTAACTATGCAACCACAGCCTAGACCTGTAGTCAGCATCCTTGAATGATGAAAAACCCACTGCCAAACACTACAAATGAGACAAAGGTTCACTCACACATACTTCCATTACAAACACTACAAATGAAACAAGTTAACTCACACATACTCCCATTATCAACCCCCTCAATTCTGGCATTCTCTGACAGAATGAGTTGTGTGTTAACCTCTCACCCTGTGACTCTTGTAAAAGCAACAATTATCATATTTGCCAACACTTGTATGGAGGACCAAGTCTGACAATATGAGAAATAAATATATAAATAAATAAATGCTAAAAAAATAAATAGGCCTACAATTAATTGCACAATAAATACAGTAAATACATAAATCTAGGCAGTAATTAAATTATACAATGAGATATTAATGTATATATCTCTTTGTTTTAGCTTCTTTATTTATTCACCTTTGTAATAATTACCTTATTTATTTATTGTCTGTTATAATTTTCAACTTTATTTATTTATGGCTTATTTTTTAAATGTATATATTTATGTGTATATTATAATATTTTTCTGTTTTATTCTTCCTTTGTATTTTTTTACCCTATATATTTCTTCATCGCTATTTATTTCTACCTGTCATATTTACATTTCTGTATGCATTTCTGCCTCATTATGCTAATGAGAAGGGGCTGTGTCTTTAGGGAAAAACTTCTGCCTATTGGTTGGTTGGAACATATTTGTATTACTGTAGAAGTTTGGTACCATTCTGGGCATTATTCGTGGGGTTATTTACGAGATACACCCTTGGTTCCATTAGCACCTGCACTAAGCCATTCGGCTGATAGCGCTAACTCGACAAATGTTATGACAAGGGAAAAAAGCTTATGGGGGGTTGTTTGGCTGGAGGTCAAGGTGCAAAGGACCCTAAGGTTATATTACTCTGAACCATCACTTTAAATATAAAAAATATCCAACTTACTTTGAACAATGGTCTTCAGGAACAAATCTCTAAAACATGCTTTATCCATAAAAATACTGTCTCCTGCACTCAGACAGGGCAAAGGTTCTTCTACTGTTAAAGTAATATGATGATGCCTCCTTTATTGCCTTTAGAGCTACCACCTTGGCAACCAATAGTCAAATCATGTTTCCAAGGCCTGTGCTCTGTAGGTGGTCCTGACACCCATTGATAGACCATTGTGTGTCTCTGGTCAAATGAACACCAACTAGGTGTCACCAAACCATCTCAGAAGTGATATGAGTCTACTGAATAACAACTTGGAAAAGGTATGTTCATGACAACACTAGTGTGGTGTTTTTTATACGTAATATTTCTCCCCAATACCAAACATATCCGTAGCCTAATATGATGCGTACCGCAGACAGAGAGGGGGGCAGTAGTCATCATCAGAGCTGTCTTCATCCACCATGTCCTCCAATGTCTCAAAAGCTTGATCTGAATCCTCTTGAGGGCGCCAGGTCGCATCTGCCCAGTCAATGCTGACACAGAGACATACAGTAACAATTGAATACCTTATTTTGTAACCTATAGGCTAAATAAATATACTTACCCTCAACCACATCAAAACATAATGCTTAACATGCTTACCAACTGTTTTGGATACTATTGAACTTCTCTTCATTGATGCTGCCATCTGAAATACTCATCGATGTGACACTAAAAAAGAAAAAGATGTAAATATTTCAAAAAATATGCACATGTTTTGTTTCAATAACGTAGTCCATGTGAATAGGTATTCTGATTTACTGTGTGCAATACTTTTCTTCTAATTTTTGGATTTCATCTTCCTCTGTATCCACAGCCAGGGCTTGTGTTCCCTCTTCACAGAAATCCTCCTCACTACTAAGAAAATAAATCATCAATGTTTTAGATATTTATTGGTAGCTACAAATTCTGATTACTAACTACACACATCACAAAAAACTTTAGACTTGTAAAGTCCACAGACTTTTTGTCAAATGTACATACATCTATCAAATAATAATGGCCAACACAAAACTTTCCTACGGAATATCCTTATGAAACCAAGATAAAAAGTTTCAGACTGGACAGCTAATTACCATGCGTTTTGCATTTACTCACCGGTCAGAAAGGGAGCCCACACCAATGCTTGATACAGGCGGAGCTGGCAAACTGTGCTTCCTTGGGGTTGACATCGTGAGGTCTTTCTCATAACGGAAAATCATATTATAAATGTTACATGCTGCTAGATAGTGAATAAAGGTATGTCTACAACACAGGGAGAAGTCAGATTATAGTTTTCAAATCACTAACGATAACACCTCTTATTATAATAAAGAAATCGTTTTGTATGTACGCAAATAAATAGCTTTTATCATTTCTCTTTTGGAATCTACTGTGGTCTAGTTAGCGTTAGCTAAGCAGTACTGGAAGCTACTTACATTTCACTACTCGCATAAGAATACGAACAATTCATAATGCAATTATGTGAAGAAATCGTTTTGCATGTACACAAATAAATAGCTTTTATCATTTCTCTTTCGGTAACAAGCCTAGCTAGTGTTAGCTAAGCAGTACTGGAAGCTACTTACATTTCACTACTCAAATAAGAATACAAACAATTCATAATGCAATTACGTGAAGAACTCATTTTGCATGTACACCTATAAATGGCTTTTATCATTTCTCTTTCAGTAACAAGCCTAGCTAGCGTTAGCTGAGCAGTACTGGAAGCTACTTACATTTCGCTAGTCACATAAGAATACAAATGATTGATAATGCAATTATGTGAAGAAATCGTTTTGCATGTACACAAACAAATAGCTTTTATCATTTCTCTTTCGGTAACAAGCCTAGCTAGCGTTAGCTAAGCAGTACTGGAGGCTTCTTACATTTCGCTACTTGCATAAGAATACAAACAATTCATAATGCAATTATGTAAAGAAATCGTTTTGCATGTACACAAATAAATAGCTTTTATCATTTCTCTTTTGGTAACAAGCTGAGCTAGTGTTAGCTGAGCAGTACTGGAGGCTTCTTACATTTCGCTACTTGCATAAGAGTACAAACAATTGATAATGCAATTACATGAAGAAATCATTTTGCATGTACACCTATAAATGGCTTTTATCATTTCTCTTTCAGTAACAAGCCTAGCTAGCGTTAGCTGAGCAGTACTGGAAGCTACTTACATTTCGCTAGTCACATAAGAATACAAATGATTGATAATGCAATTATGTGAACAAATCATTTTTCATTTATACAAATAAATAGCTTTTATCACTTCCATTTTGCTAACAATCCTAGCTAGCGTTAGCTGGAGCATGACTGGTGGCTTCTTACATTTCGCTAATCGCATTAGAATACAAACAATTGACAATGCAATTACGTGAAGAAATCGTTTTGCATGTACAAACATAAATATCTTTTATAATTTCTCTTCCGGTAACAATCCTAGCCAGCGTTAGCTGAGCAGTACTGGAGGCTTCTTATATATTGTTACTCGCATAAGAATACAAACAATTGATAATGCAATTACACGAAGAAATCGTTTTGCATGTACACAAATAAATAGCTTTTATCATTTCTCTTTCGGTAACAAGCCTAGCTAGCATTAACTGAGCAGTACTGGAAGCTACTTATATTTCGCTACTCACATAAGAATACAAACAATTCATAATGTAACTACATGAATAAATTGTTTTGCATGTAATGTACACAAATAAATTGCTAAATGTATGTCCAACTTGGAATGTCTCTCAGTAATTTACCTAGCTAGCATTAGCTAAGTAGTACTGGAAGCTACTTACACAGTACGCTACTAAAATGAGAAAAACAATTTATAAAATAATGTGAATAAATCTATTTACCTGTCCAGAAGGAAAAGCGCTAACTCTGAGTCGAGTCTCATCCCTTTCAATGCCAGAAGTTCTCTCAACCTTCGAAATGCTGCCAAACCAATGTGTTACATTTTCAATGTGTATGCTCTATCACGCAATGAAGGAATGGGCGTTTTGTTGTCATCTCTAGCTGCAATGTTTTTAGCTTGTGTAAAAAAAGGTTTTCTTTGCTCTGTAACCGTACTGAACTGATCTTAGTACTCAAACTACCTTAGAGCAGTGTGCGCTGTGCATTCAAGATCTGAGCCAATGTTGCCCGCCTCTCCAAAGGTGATCGGATAAAGATTGGCTGTAACAGGAATAGCTGAAATTTTTCGGGGCGAGTTACAGTTTTCAGAGAACAATTAATGGCCAGTAGGATGTGTCTATGATGCTGAAATTCACTCACAGGGCCTCATTAAACTTAGACACCATGTTTATGTAGACAAAACATTTTATTTTACATGAAAATATACTACCTACTGCACCTTTAACTTTAACCTTGTGAACTATGCTTCCAACGGTGTCTCTGGGATAATTCAGTGCCCTTGCTATTTTTTTTATCATAGTGAAAGGTGATGAGCATTTTGGAACATTTTATTTTCTTAGCCATTTTTCTAACATGCTGACAAATGTGACACTCAACAAAACCCTAGCCAGGTCAGGTATTTTAATGTTTTCCAGCTCAAGCACACCTGTGGCAACTAATGAAGCCCATGACAACACCTGGTTTGCATGTTTGTGCTGTTGTGAGGGGTTATGTTCAGAGGATTGAATAATTGTGAGACTGGAGAAGTCTATGTGAGTTGCATTTTCAGTTGGAATTTGGAACACCACTTGACACATTTGTTGTTTTTAGCAATTTCAATTGATTTTGTTTGATTTGTTTATTGCAAACAGTTGTTCAACATCACATACATGTGATGAGGCTCTGGAAATCATGGCTCAATATCGTAATCTGATGAAGAATCAATCATCTGAATGCAGATCATCTGCAATGTTGGTAGCACCTCAATTCTTCTGCCTCAGTTTGCTAAGTGTCTTAACATCTTACGGATCGCCCCCTGATTGTCAAATTCCGCCTAAATAACATACCTAAAGTTAACCTCTTGTTACCTGAAGTGAGAAGATACATATGGTTGCTATTTTTTAAAAGGAAAGAATTTCATTTTTTTAATGTAAAATGTTTTTAGAATAAATGTACACAGTGAATATGGCACAAGATCAAATAAAGAAAATGTATAATTATTTAAATACATTTTTATCCATACATTGGAGTAAAGGGTGAAACCACTTTTACTCATGTCCCCCAGGGGATGCCAACATATGTCTAATAAATGAGTCAACAGCTAATGCTATAGCTATAGCGTAAAGTATATTTTCACAAAGAAATTGCAGTTGTGAGCAGTGATTCTAATCCACCTTCTATTTTTTTTGAGGTACATGTGTACAAGCCAAGTACATTATTATGCCATGTTATTGTTGTCAGAGCTATTGTAAAACAAAGAGATTAGCTAAATATGAGCCGTGTATATATAAACAAAAAATTGGACTTGTGAACTGTGATTCTAGTGCACTTTTTTTAGACCAAAATGTCCCTCCGGCCAGACGCTGATACATTACGAGGTTAATTGCTCAAGGAGCAGTGAGTTGAACAATAATATAATCCAATAATAATTAGATGGCCCACACTATTATTATTTTGATCGAACAAAGTCCAAGCTTTTTTTTATTGAAATCATAAATTTAAATATTATTAATATTATTTCACCCAAATTTGGAACTCGTTCAGAGATGCCATATTGCAAGCTTTTTTCTTCTTCTTTTAATTGCACCTAATGTGTCCCATCATGTTGTAGTGTGCTTGTATTTTTGAAGGCCATCAATAGTTTAGTTTTTTATTTCCATATTTAGGTGATTAATTCCTCCATTCATTTGCACCACCTGTGGGGAAACACACAAACTGAACTGAACAAAAACACAGAATAGAAAAGAAGCACAGCACAGAAACACTAACACAGGACAAGTAAATCCAGCCATTGCTGCATCTATACTGGGGGACGTAACACAGGTTAATGAAAAATTAACAGTTATAGAACATTGGTAAACATGTAGAAATGTTAACCAGCTAGGCAATCGATCTGCTTGGTGTGTAATTATCATTCAGACTGTCGGCATGAATGCCGGACAAGAAATTCTGTAGCTATCGGGTGAACAGAGTAATTAGGGACCAGCGTAAAATTTCATCACCCAGAGCTTTAGTTTTTATACGAGAGATTACACATTTAGTTTATTAGATGTTATTAAAGCATTCAGTGCAACACCATTGTCTCTTTGAAAGAAATTCCTTTTAGTCGGTGAAAAAATCTAGATAAATTGGCAACAAAACAATTAGGACCTGGGAGTCATACACCCAAGGATTTTCCAAAAATTGGTACAAAAAACTGGCTAGC
>JACXGM010024864.1:0-15547 GCA_016801145.1 Umbra pygmaea | reverse complement strand
ATAAAGACTCATCTGCAGGGAAGTAACCTACACACATAGAGGCTCATTAGGCTGGGCATGTCCCGACCGTGTGAAGTGAGCGCGACTGGAGCGGTAGCCTACTGGAGCGATATTGAGCAAGAGACTTCTGGGCCGATAGCACTCACATACTCTGCCCGGGGAACCTGATTCCTCGTCATGATTACTTTTGAAATCAAAATGGAAACTTGCAGGTAACTGAGTATTGCCCTTGGGTGGTAAAATGTTTAATTGCTGTCACAGCGAAATTAATTTAATTGCTTTAAAAAAATGTATACGCAACCTGCATTAGTTTAATCGATAACAATTGAACGTGATCTACGAAATTCTTAATGATCAATTGTCGATCGTCGATTAATCATGCCCATCCCTAGTTCAGAGAAGACGCACTTGCCTCCTCATCCTTGGAACACGTGACAGACGGCCGGGTCTTGGTAGATTTGCAGTGGTCTGATACTCCTTCCATTTTAATATTATCGCTTGCACAGTGCTCCTTGGGATGTTTAAAGCTTGGGAAATCTTTCTGTATCCAAATCCAGCTTTAAACTTCTCCACAACAGTATCTCAGACCTGCCTGGTGTGTTCCTTGTTCTTCATGATGCTCTCTGTGCTTTCAACGGACCTCTGAGTCTATCACAGAGCAGGTGCATTTATACGGAGACTTGATTACAGACAGGTGGATTCTATTTATCATCATTAGTCATTTAGCTCAACATTGGATCATTCAGAGATCCTCACTGAACTTCTGGAGAGAGTTTGCTTCACTGAAAGTAAAGGGGCTGAATAATTTTGCTCACCAAATTCGTCAGTTTTTTATTTGTTGAAAAAGTTTGAAATATCCAATAAATTTTGTTTCACTTCATGATTGTGTCCCACTTGTTTTTGCTTCTTCACAAAAAATTACAGTTTTATATCTTTATGTTTGAAGTCTGAAATGTGGCAAAAGGTTGAAATGTTCAAGGGGGCCGAATCGTTTCGCTAGCCACTGTAGTGTGTTACTGATGGTAGCCTTTGTTACTTTGGTCCCAGCTCTCTGCAGGTCATTCACTAGGTCCCCCCCATGTGGTTCTGGGATTTTTGCTTTTGATCATTTTGACTCCACAGGGTGAGTTCTTGCCTGGAGCCCTGTGGAGGCTCCAGGCAATTGATTTCACAGTTGATTTCTTCACACCAAGCTGCTAACCTATTGCAGATTCAGTCCTCCCAGCCTGGCGCAGGTCTACAAATTTGATTCTGGTGTTCTTTAACAGCTCTTTAGTCTTGGCCATATTGGAGTTTGGACTGTGACTGTTTGAGGTTGTGGACAGGTGTCTTTTATACTGATAACAAGTTCAAACAGGTGCCATTAATACAGGTAACAAGTGGAGGACAGAGGAGCCTCTTAAAATAAATAGTTACAGGTCTGTGAGAGCCAGAAATCCTGCTTGTTTGTAGGTGACTAAATACTTATTTTCCAACATAATTTACCAATAAATTCATTAAAGATTTTCTGGATAATTTTTTTTTTCCTAATTTTGTCTCTCATAGTTGAAGTGTACATAACTTGCACAATTGGTGGCTGACTAAATACTTTTTTGCCCCACTGTAACTGTTTACATATACTGTACATGCATTGTATAGATGTCCCCTTTTGTATAGATGGTAGTGAAATTGAGAAGAAAAAAAACTGCCTATGTTTGGTCATATTTGTTTTAAGTTTTATTTAGTTTTTAAATAAATCTCACTACAATATTACTGTAGATATGTAGCAAACTGCAATGATATTTGTGTTATTTTAGGTTTTGAAAAGAGTATAAGGGTCATTCTACGAAATGGGTGCCTGTTTCATCCCTCTGATATAAAAAAGAAACTTCACATTTTCAGAACACTGTATTTTAAAGATATTCTTAAAAAGTCTAATAACTTTACAGATCTTCATTGTAAAGTGTTCAATCAATGTTTTCCATGGTTGTTCAATGAACCATGAACAATTTCTGAACACACCTGTGGAATGGTCGTTAAGACACCCACCGCTTACAGACAGAAGGCAAAAAAAGCCAGAGATACAGTAGGAGGATACTAAATAGACCTTTCTACTGACTCTGAAAAACAACAAATGAAAGATGACCAGTGTCCCTGCTCATTTGTGTAAACATGCCTTAGGCCAGCTGCAAGACGGCATGTGGGCAAGGCAATAAATTGCAATATCCATACTGGGAGACGCTTAATACAGCACTACAGGAAGACAGGAAAGATAGTTGATCGTCCTCGTAGTGGCAGACCACAAGTAACAACACCTGCACAGGATCGGTACATCTGAACATCACACCAGCGGGCAGGAGAGGTACAGGATGGCAACAACTGCCCGAGTTACACTAGGAACAATTGTTGTTAAACTGGTAAAACCAAATGTATGATCTTTAACTGGTTTCATTCTGCACCCGCCTGCCCAACAAACATCACCACTCTGGATGGGTCTGAGCTGGAATATGTCAAAAATGACATATACCTAGGGGTCTGGCTAGACCCCTCGCTCTCCTTCCATAAACCATCTCCAGTCCAACCTCAAATCTAGGATTGGCTTCATATTCTGCAACAAGGCCTCATTCACCCTTCCTGCCAAACAAGCCCTTGTAAAAATAAACATCCTCTCAATTCTTGACTTCGATGATGTTGTCTACAGAACTGTTTCAATCTCTCTTCTCAAGAAATTGGATGTAGTATACCACAGTGCCATCCGTGCCGACCCTACCCCCTTGCTTTGCCCATTGATGCCCTAGCGGACTCATCAAAGCCTTAATGCATATTGCACATAATCAACCACACAGCTGTATAATTAGCATATTATCATTTTCAGCCATGCACACCATGTTACCTATCCTAGTGTTATTTCTCTGGTACTGTGACTTAATCTACCTCTCTATTTAATCCATATTTGCACTGAATGTACAGTATTTTTTAATCTAACCTAATACTGTTTACATGTGTAACTGTATACCTGAGTGTTTGTACTTTGTGTAACTTAATGTCGCCTTGCACCTTCCGCCTTTATCATGGCCAGTTTGCAAAGGCAAATGAGAACTTGTTCTCAATCGATAAACCTGGTTAAATAAAGGTAAAAAAACTCTTATTGTTGGGTTATTATAACACATTGCCCTGGAGTGATTAGATTTGGTAGGACTGTTTTGGTAAAAAAACATCTACACACAGGGACTTATGTAAAGCCTTTGAACTTAGGATACAGTCCTTTTGAAGAGTAAATGCATTATAATTTAATATAATGTTTATAACTATGATGAGACAAAACTAAATGTGCACACGTTTATGACAATGTACTCTCATTGTTGTTTGACAACCTTGAGTAATAAAAAAATATAGAAAATAGAATAGCAAAATCGACCATATTTAACTAGCAAATAATGTATATTGTAGACAAGATAATAATGTGTATTATCAGAAATCAGTTATATTGTTCCTGTGTCAGTCATGTGTTCAATAAAACATTTATATAAAAAAACTATTTTAAAAAAATCGTTTTAAAATAATGGAACGTTACATAGCCTACTGCCGCTTTAACCAATTGTAAACCAAACAAAAACTGTATTTTGTCCTAAGTACAATATCTTTATGGGAAATAATTTACCTTTTTCTGTCAATGTCACTCTGGGTTTGTGCGTAAAAGACGAAGATTCCATTGGTAAAAACAACTGTCCTAAAAATACAACAAATATAAGGTACGTACACATTCTTTTCTCGATAGACGTTAACAACGTTTTAGTGATAGTAAGTTAATTTGACCCAGTGTGAAGCTAGCTTTTTTAGGAAGCCAGCTTCTTTAGTGGATTCTTAGCCATTCCTACTTTCACCTTCAGAATAATAGCGCTTGATTCAACGCGATGAAAATGGATGAACAACAAAGACAATATTACACGTTTCTATTAGAATAGTAAGACATATTTAATAACTTATAATATTTTTGAATAAGACCATTTAAATGTGCAATCTGGATCGCTTAAATATATAATAAAAAATACAGAGTCCTATGTAATGCTTGCTACATTAAGGAATCTAGAGGTACTGTAACATGGCATAGATATTGAACTGTACGGCAAAAACTGAAGAATGTGCACCCCTGAAATAGGGTATCTACTTAGTCAGTTACACTCTTAGATAATATATTTGAAGATTTTATTTCAGCAGCTGGTGCACAACGTGAATTAATGGACTTTTAAAGGTAGCTTCTTTAAGGATTCTATGTTTAATTGTGCGCATGGCATAAATACTGGACTGTACATCAAAAGCTAAAGAATGTGCACCCCTGAAATGGGGTATCTATTTACTCATTTACACTCACAGGTTATATATTTGAAATGTTTATTTCAGTAGCGGGTGCACAAAAATAATTAATGGACTTTTAATGCTGGATTCTATGTGTAATTGTGCATATGGCATAAATACTGGACTGTACAGTGAAAGCTACAGAATGTGCACCTCTGAAATGGTGTTTCTACCTACTCAGTTACACTCACAGGTTATATATTTGAAGAGTTTATTTCAGTAGCTGGTGCACAACATTATTAAACTGACTTTTAATGCTAGCCACAACAATTACTAAATTAATTAATTAATTGATGGTATCAAATACGTCTCCCCCCTTTGAGTCTCAAAACTTGTCACTAGCATCCAGACTAGCCTTCAGATTCTCCAGGGAGACTTACAATGACTATATTAACCTTACTCTTTCCCTAATCTAATGCCCTAATACATAATAAAACAAACTAGTGAATATTTATAAGAAACCTTCACTTGCAGCCATATCCTCACCTTACAGACCCCATGGAACCAAACATCTCGCCCCAGTACAGCAATGCAAATAAATCTTTATTACAACTTTTTTCTATAAGCTGAGGTAGCTGCTTGGAACCTCAGTTGTGAGGAAGCTGCTTGGATCCACAATTGTCTTCCGTTAACAGGGTTAGATTATACAACTTTAGGCCAGATAATGGGGGAGAGGTTACTAGCACCACAGACCTGTTGTCTGTGCCTTTCGGTCACCCCACTGCAGTGCTGGCTGGCCTTCCCCTCAATGTTAACTTCACTATGTGTTGCACGAAACTTTATCAGGGTTTGTAAAGCTAGCTTCTTTATGGAGTCAGCTTCTTTAGTGGAGTCCTAGCCTTTCCTATTTTTGCCTTCAGAATAATAGCGCTTGATTCAATGCAATGGAAATCGATTAACAACAAAGAAAACATTACACATTTCAATTAGAATAGTGTGACATATTTACTTACATAATATATTTAATAAGACAATTTAAATTTGCAATCTGGATAACTTAAATATATAAAAAATACACAGAGTCCTGTGTAATGCTAGCTACATTAAGGATTCTAGTGGCAAATGTGCATATGGCAATAATATTGGACTGTATGGCAAAAACTAAAGAATGTACACCCCTGAAATAGGGTATCTACTTACTCAGTTACACTCTTTATATATTATTATATATTTGAAAAGTTTATTTCAGTAGCTGGTGCACAATATTAATTGACTTTTAATCCTTTAAGGATTCTGTGTGAAATTGTGCCTATGGCCTTTTAAAGGGTTGTAAATTGATAATTTAGATTGTCTGTAATATTTACAACATAGCATTGCAGCATATTATGGTAAAATTTACCTGAAATTAGAAGGTTACAGTGACTAATGGCAGGTTCCCGCCTAAAGGTGTTTGCACACTGGACGCGACACGAATAAGCGCCACGAAGTTGTGAATAATTCGGATGAATATTTTAGAAAATGTATGACGTGCCTTATCATGCACATCAAGCGGAACGTGATTTTGCAAATAAATTATTATGTTTCTAAAATAACTCGCACTAGAGGAAACAACAATGGACTCGACATCAAGCGATGATGACCTACCTGGTGCTTTTAATTAGTAATTAATAAAAACAAGCTTCATAGCGTATTATTAACCATCGGACAATTTGAAACACTACTGCAACAGCTGGCACCAAGCTTGAAGAAGCAGACGACTATTTTCAGAAAGCCAATTGACTCGGAGCAGCAGCTGTGTGTTTTATTTGAGGAAAGTTTTGTTTTGTGTGTAAACATTTCCAGCTGTGCGTAATGCGCATTTGGTTCATTCCCATTTTTTCACAAGAGCTGGGAAACCAGTAGCTTATTAAAAAAACATTCAAAACTTCTGATCTCATCTTTAGGCTTTCATTAGTCACTTTGCTTGTAGTGGTTTACAAATACCCATTTCTGTTTTTTTATGATGATTTTGTGTGCCCTGAAGGCAGCAATGCCAGTACGTGTTGGTACATATTTTTACTTTGATTTGAACTTTTATTAATGTTTTGACTTGTGTTGTAAAAACAATTAACAGAACTGTGCTACTCCTCTCCACACATTGGCCCTCATTTATCAAACGTGCGTAGAAACCAGTGTAGATCTGAGCGCAGAAATCATCTTAAGACGAGACTCATGTGTGATTTACAAAACATTCGTATCACTCCAATTCCAGCATACAAATGAACGGGTGTTGATAAATCAGATGGTTGAATTCAATCGTAATTTAAATATCACCACCACATATATGCACAGATTAGAGGCCTCATCCCTTAGAATTTACGACATGGATACGCGAAATCCGGCAAAGAAAAGTAATTTCTCCAAGATAAAAAGAGACGCTCAGGTCTGAGGTGCAGGCCAACTGCTTGGAGTATTTGGAAGCTTAAAATCAGTCATTGATTGTTCAAGTGAAATGAGGTGTTGAGGTTACTGCTACAGTCATTGAATGCGATTAACGAGAACCTGAAGTGCATTTTAAATAAATGAATTATTTTCACTGAACATTCCACGTTGTATTTTTTAAGGTGCTTTCTTACCCAAGATAGCACTTAATATATTAAAAATGCAGAATAAGATCCTGTCTCCTTCGTAGAGCCCCCAATGGTGGCAGTTGTGGCCACTGATCTTCTTTGAATGGCACCATTCTCCAGCGCAATATCGTGGAGAACCCCGCATGCCATCATTATGTTGCCGGCATGCTCTGGGGTGTATAGCCCCCCCCACCCCACTTACTCAAGACAGAGCCACCTGCCATTGAGCAAACCTATACATCACTCCATTGTGGTTCGTGTGCGTGTGTGCATACTGTTGAACCTGCGCTCCTGCTTGTTTGGGGATTTGCAAGCGGTGTTAGGTACTCAGTCAGGGAATAACCTTTGTCACCAAGAGGAATCACATCCAACTGTTTGACAAAATAACTATGTAGAACTATTATAATAATTGTACGAGGGTGTAACTATTATAATAATTGAGTCGCGCGTCCCACCCAACCACCGGGCTACCATATTCAGAACAAACATCCTGGCATCACATATGATCTGAACGTTGATTGAATTAAAGGTTTTGCGATTGGTAAATGCATAATCATTCATGGATGATGGCTAAAGAAGCCGTAATCTCATAAAATTGTCTTTTAATCATAGTTTGAATATACCAGCAAGGGACTCCATAGCCGCCAAAACTGCTAGCATACTTTGACTATTGTTGGCTGTGATATACAAGACCTGTCCCTGATCTCCCGCTGAAAGGTCCCAATGTAGAGAGCGCGCATTAAGGTCCTCCAGATCTGCCATCGCTTTGACTACAGGACTGCCAAAACCCTTGTTTAAATAATATATTAAATAAAATAATTTCAATCAAATTATATGTATATATATACATATATATATATATATACAGTGCCTTGCGAAAGTATTCGGCCCCCTTGAACTTTTTGAACTTTTTCCACATTTTAGGCTTCAAACAAAAAGATATGAAACTAATTTTTTGTGAAGAATCAACCACAAGTGAGACACAATCATGAAGTGGAACGAAATTTATTGGATATTTCAAACTTTTTTAACAAATAAAAAACTGACTAATTGGGCGAGCAAAATAATTCAGCCCCTTTACTTTCAGTGCAGCAAACTCTCTCCAGAAGTTCAGTGAGGATCAATGAATGATCCAATGTTGAGCTAAATGACTAATGATGATAAATACAATCCACCTGTGTGTAATCATTTGTCCGTATAAATGCTCCTGCTCTGTGATAGTCTCAGAGGCCTGTTGAAAACACAGAGAGCAACATGAAGAACAAGGAACACACCAGGCAGGTCCGAGATACTGTTGTGTAGAAGTTTAAAGCCGGATTTGTATATAGAAAGATTTCCCAAGCTTTAAACATCCCAAGGAGCACTGTGCAAGTGATAATATTGAAATGGAAGGAGTATCAGACCACTGCAAATCTACCAAGACCTGACCGCCCCTCTAAACTTTCAGCTCATACATGGAGAAGACTGATCCGACATGCAGCCAAGAGGCCCTTGATCACTCTGGATGAACTGCAGAGATCTACAGCTGAGGTGGGCGAGTCTGTCCATAGGACAACAATCAGTCGTATACTGCACAAATCTGGCCTTTATGGAAGAGTGGGAAGAAGAAAGCCATTTCTGAAAGATATCCATAACAAGTGTAGTTTAAAGTTTGCCACAAGCCACCTGGGAGGCACACCAAACATGTGGAAGAAGGTGCTCTGGTCAGATGAAACCAAAATGGAACTTTTGGGGGGCCGAATACTTTCGCAAGGCACTGTATATAATATATATAAATTTGATTAAAATTATTGTTTGCCTAATTTCAGCCCTAATGTTCTAGGCCACCCCGAAGTGAAAGGGAAAAAATAAACCACTTAATAGCAATGTGCTGTATACAATGAATTTGTAATTCTGAAATGTAATTTGCAATATGGGGTAGTTGCGATGCACACAAATTCATCAATGATCGCTGGTTCAACAATTCACTGAACCGAGTGGTTATACCATGAACACCGCTAGTCACACTAGAGAATTTGCGTACACGAAGTCAGACCAGATGTGAGATTCTATAAGCTAAACCTTCAGAAGAGTGAATGCTTTCCAATTAATTCAGCGGCTTTATAACTTCAACAAATAGCTTTACCATTTGAACTTGGCCACCCCGGTTTCAGGTTTCTTGGAGTGAATGTGACTCGCTCGCTCCCAGATCTTTTCTCCTCTAACTTTTCTCCTCTTCCTGCTCAAATGAAGGAGGATTTTAAGAGATAGCCTAACTTACCTCTTTCCCTTATATGGAAAATCCATGCCGCAAAAATGAATAGTCTAAATCTAAATCTCTGTACCTCTTTAATTCTATAACTCTGTTTTTACCTAAGGAAGCTTGCGCTTCCCAACTTTTTATATTATTACTGGGCTGCTAATCTTCAGAAAATTGTATTCTGGTTGCACTCACCAATTTAATATTGGTGTCATTTAGAAAGTATATCCTGTACCTCCTCCTCTCTTCCTGCTTTATAATGCTGTGCTCTTCCAACATCTCCCTCCCATTAAACTGACAATCCTGTAGTATTATCCACACTAAAAATCTGGTATCAGATCTTCATCCATTATGGGGCCTATTGATAACAATCATATATTCTCTCCATCTGTGGCTAATAATGCCTTCTCTCTTTGGAAAAGGAATGGTATTAAAACATTTGATGATCTGTATGAAAAGGAAGTTTTTTCTAGTTTTCCCAAATTGGCTGCTAAACACGCTTTGCCCTCATTCCATTTATTTCGTTATTTGCAGATGAGACATTTTGTCTCCTCTGAATTTCCCAGTTTCCCTGCCCTGCCTCTTACCCAACCCTGGGACAAGTTCTTGAATTTTTCACCTAAACAGGGATCCTTGATCTCATGTGTCTACTCTTGGAAAATGTCCCAGGCAAACACCTCGTTAATACTTCCAAAACTGCATGGGAAAGGGAAATGGGTTTAGAGCTTTTGGAGGAGATCTGGGAAAGAGCAGCTGATAAAGTGAACACCTCTTCATCCTGTGCCTGTCTTGTACTGATTCAATTTAAGGTGATTAATAGAGTTCATTATTCTGAGACCAAATTATCCAAAATGTACCCAGCGGTGAGGGATGTGTGTGATAGATGTTATCTCTCCCCATGCAACCTCTATCATATGTTTTTCAATTTCTCTAAACTGAACAACTACTGGAAGTTTGTTTTTCCCGTCCTGAAGCGTTGCAAATTCCCCTCTCTCCATGCCCCAGGATAGCAGTGTTTGATATTCCAGGTGATCCTCTCCTGCTTAACCATAAAAATGCTGATATCCTAGCCTTTACTTCACTATTAGCCTAACGCAGGATTCTCCTACAGTGGAAGTCCAGCCAGCCCAATTAGCCTCTCAGTGGCTATGTGATGTTTTTCTTGCAACTTGAAAAAATGAAGTGCTCTGTGAGGGGATCACTTCCAAAATTATTTGGCAAATGGCAATCATTTATTTCATACTTTAATAGCTGGCAGAGGCTACCCTTAGACTTGTTACTACTATTACTATTATAAATGTGTTTTTTATTATTTATTTTGTTTGACTCTTTTTCTGTGTGTACATTCTTGTATTGTATTTTGAATTTTGTTTCAATGTTTAAGTGGGGTGTGGGTTTTGGGGGGTGGTGGGAGGTTTGGAATGGGTAAAGGGAGGGTTGAGATTGGTGGCGGGTTGGAGGATTAGGGATCACTGTGGGTTTATGGAGTATCGGGGGGATGAGGGTGAAAGTAATGAAGGAGAAAATAATAAAAATTGTAATTATATGTTGCAATATACAGTTTCTGTACTGGTTGTTTTTAGTGCTGAAAATTTCCATAAATACATATAGTAAAAAAATAAATGTGGTGCTGAGATACAAACAATATATGATCTGCCATGTTTAAAGTTTTGACTCTGTGACGTGATCAACAATATGCGTTTCGATTGGTCAGATGTGTACATGTCGAAAACAAAACCTCAGAAAAAATTACCTTGGTCTGAAAAAATAAATGCCACAAAATCGCTCAGAGAAATAACATCTCTGATGTGAAAGCTTGCAACAACTGAATACACGTTGAAAAATATTAACACACGAAAAAAACGTGTCCAGTGTGCAAAAGCCTTAATAGTCATAGTGATGGGCCGCTCTAGCTAGCTATTCACTGTATCATAACAGCACTGTTTCGAGGTATCTTGTTTACTTTTTTGTACTTTAAAGTAAACAAGATACTTTAAAGTACAAAGTACTTTAGATTCATTCAGATTCTCTTCCAAGTGCTTCGAATCAAATGACTAACAGCAGTTCAGGGCAATCAAGTGTACAGCAAACATGATGACTTGACAGCAATGCAAACGTCATCAATGTATGCTCAGTAAATGGCTGTTCTTCATTAAGTATACCTTTATTGTACTATTGCACACAGAGGCTTATACCTGAATATTGTAAATATACAATAAAAAGGTTGTATAAAAAGCAACTGCATTAATTTCAGGTGCATCAATACACAGTAAAAGAGTACATAGTGAAATGCACTTACCGTACAGTACTCATGTTAAATCATCATATACTAAAATTCATGAGATTTGAAATGCAGGTGCAGTTTTTAAACTTAACACAGTCTAAGTGAAACCATTAACAGGACTAGAGTACATTTTTTTCCTTTATTTTTAATTGTGTCAGCCAAAATAATGGTAAAGATTTGTGTCTATATTAGTTGCCAGCATTGACCCAAGTCTCTTTTTTGTTTTGAGGCATGGACATTCAGTAATTCAGTTATTCCTGTAAACAAATAGGCAATGGACTTTACCATTTTAATAAAGCAATTATTGGGCATATGCTCTTGTCTTTCGTGTCGGCAGCTTCTTGTACAATGGTGGGATGTGCAGCAGGCGCGGTTCTAGCGGGGTGGCAGACACGTTTGCCTGGCAACACTATATTATTTTGGCAACACAGACGCTGATTTGTCCATTCAGAATAATAGTGCTTGTTTTAATTAATCGCAATAATAATTTGGAATTCATTGCAAAAACAAACATTTTAAATGTTTTCAATTACAATGTTTCATTAAAAACAAAAAAGAATATGTTGTACACAGAATTTGATTGAATATGTTGTCAGTGTCTCGTGAAAACGTGATAAATTTGTAAAACATTCGCTAGCGTCTGTTGTATCAAACAAAATACTAATTTTAGCAACACATGAACATAGACCCACGAACTATCTATACAATGATTATTAATTTTGAGCGCTATTGTTTTGAACGGTAGAATCAGTTTGTGTTGCCAAAATAATATAGTGTTGCCAGGGGAACGTGTCTGCCACCCCACTAGAACCGCGACTGATGTGCAGCATGGGGGTGCACCGCCCACTCAGAGAAGAGGGTAAGGATGTTTGGCTTCCCTGCAGAAAGTGAGAGAAGTAAGAAATGGTTAATCAAAGTGAGCAGGAGTAATTGGACTCAACAAGAAATGATGCGGGTAGTGATGTGAGGATATTGCAGTGGTGGGCTGTCAGGGCCTCCAAGGCCTTCTCTGCAGGCCCAAAGATAGTCAGAATCAGAAATGTACTTCTTTAATATATTTTTTCAAAGTTCATTTCAATTAGTCTATAAGGTAATTTCATTGCTCCAGTACGCTCTGTTCAGTTGGCTTTCTTTTAGTGCAGCTCATATAAATGAAAGCTTTTATCCAATAAGATTTTTTCATCTGTGTTGTCTCCGGGTAGACTGGGGCATTCAGAATTCCGAATGAATACCGTCTGCTGTTGAAGCCCATTAGGACCATGTTGTTGATTGTCATATTTTTAACTAATCAGATTTCGACTTTACCATGTTGGGTGTGTTCTTGGACCAAGTGTTTCTGCAAGCCTTACTTCAGCATCGTTTCTGTTGCTGATAGAGGAGTGGCAGTTCAATAAAGTTCAATCAAAAAAATTTAAAAAAAAATTGCCATCTGAACAAGAATTAGCTTACACCTGACTCGGATTTCTTTAAACTTTCAATTTTTAAATTGTTAGATTTTTTACTTTTAGCAGCAGATGGCTTTTTTAGCAGTAGATGAGGTGAAGAAGTAGCTTTGGTGGCAAATATAGGACTGGGCAGGATCGACTCTCAGCACTGGGTAAGATCTTTTATTGGAACTTAACGCAAATATGTGCTGTACAACCGCGTCATAGAAGTCTTTTTAAAAAAGAAAGGAGGGCGGACTTTGTTTTCAAATAATGAGCAGCCTTGGTGAGTTTGATCGATTTGTATATATTTTTACAAGCAGGGCCTTAACGTTTCTTAATGGGGCTTAGTGCCTGTATTGTATTTGTATCAAGCAGGGGGAGATAAACAGACACACTTCATCCTGGAGCCAGGCCTGTTAATACCTGTTAATTATTACTGCTTGCTTCTTTTAGATCACTACTGGTGTGAACAGGGGCGGATTAAGGTGGTCAGGGGCCCCTAGACTTCTCTTTGTGTGAGCCCCCTCCCCTAATCATTGTGCTTTACTGGAAAAATGTATTTAGTGCCATACATGGTCCAAACGCAAGTATGGTGAACTGGCATACACACACATTGAGACAGCCAACATTACAGTGTTTTCTTTACATTGCTTCAAGTGGTGGACCACAACAGTAAGACAATTACCACTGCACCACATAGGTAAACTGAGAAATTGAACATTACAGACAAAACACAAATACAAACAAGCATAAGGCCCAGTGCTTAGAATCAGCCCTTTAGTTATGATCAAGAAACACTACAAACAAAACTAACATCAACAGAGATGTAAGTGGAAAAAATACCAGATATAACCCTCTGCCTCAACAGCCCCACAACAATCACAATGGAAATGTAACTACACTGAACAAAAATATAAACGCAACACTTTTGTTTTTGCCCCCATTTATAATGAGCTGAACTTAAAGATCTAAGACTTCTTCTATGTACACAAAAGGCCCATTTCTCACAATTATTCTTTACAAATCTGTCTGAATCTGTTTTAGTGAGCACTTCTCTTTTGCTGAGATAATCCATCCACCTCACTGGTGTGGCATGTCAAGATGCTGATTAGACAGCATGATTATTGCACAGGTGTGCCTTAGGCTGGCCACAGTAAAAGCCCACTCTAAAATGTGTAGTTTCATCACACACCACAATGCCACAGATGTCGTAAGGTTTGAGGGAGCAAAACTGTTGATGGAGTGAAACTGACAACTCCCTGGCAGCCATTTAAAGCCAAAACAGGTGGATTCAGCACCACGGCCAGCTCTGCAGCCTACTAAATTGCAATTCAATTGCGAAATAAGCAATTCAGTAGGCTGCGGAGCTGGCTGATAACTGCACATTTTAGAGTGGCCTTTACAAGGTCTCTTTACAACCTCCTGTCCATAGCTCTCTGATTACTGTAAAATTTCAATGACAATCACAGTTACTTCTGAAATTCATAATTAAGGGTGTAATTTGTGGAGGTTAACTCACACATCTCTGCATTCTTTGGAGCTTCTGGAGTCTTTCGGCATATGGATGTTCCTCCAGCTGTTGCTGAAATGCATGTTTGTGTGCAATGTATGGTTTGCAATAAACACTCAGTGACACACTCTCTCTCTTCACTATGTATTCTGGCTCACTATCATCCATCTACTATCCAATCTTCTCAACAACCCACAAAATTGAGACTATAAACATCTGAGTTGCATGTCTACTCCTCACCCCTAATTTTAGTTGCAACACCTGCGCATCCAACTTCCCTAAGTGCTAAATAATTACACTCATGTTTAATTTGGATGAAAGTGTGTACAGATAAATCTTAAAGGTCCCATGGCATGAAAATTTCAATTTAGGAGGTTTTTTACCATTAATATTAGTTAATCTAGCCTGCCTATGGTTCCCCAGTGGTTAGAAATTGTGATAGGTAAAAACCAAGCAATGAGTATCTTTCTCCGACTTTGAGAAAACTAAAGCTAAAACGAGCTGTTCTGAAATGTTCCCCTTATGTCTTCATAAGGGGAAATGTTACCTCCCCTTTCTCTGTTTGGGCCTGCCCAGAGAATTTGGCCTGCCCGTGAGAATGTAAATCAGCTACAACCACGCAAATAATGTTTTTGCATGAGAGACATCATGGCTTGCAAACGAGTGAAGCATGGCAGTTGCTCAGTGTTTGGATGTACAAAAGAAAACAAAAGTATTTTTTTAATTCCTTCATCTGAACCTCTGAAGAACCAGTGGATTCATTTAATTTTCTCTGGAAATACAGAGCTGGCCTTGCTGAACGTCTGAAATTAAAGTCTGGATCAGTACCGACTCTCCTTGGCTCAGCTACAAACCTCGGACAAGTAAGTTAAATAAAGCTGTATCAATTTATAGCTTTACTGTGTATGATTACTACCTGGCTTGTTAACCTTTGAATGAGGCTGTAACTTTAGCTCTTCAGCTAACAACCAACAGCCTTACTGTCGCTAATGTAAAGGTAGATTGCACCAAGTATATGTGAATACACACACTGTGTTGTACATATCTTTGTTATTTGGATAACCGTTCTACTGTTTGTGTTGTGGCGCGCGCGATATCCGCCTTTCCCCTCATTGGAATGACTACTGTAACTTTAGCTCTGCAGCTAACACCCAACAGCCTTACTGTCGCTAATGTAAAGGTAGATAGCACCAAGTATATGTG
>JACXGM010024863.1:0-15548 GCA_016801145.1 Umbra pygmaea | reverse complement strand
TACTCTGACTCTTACTCTTACTCTTACTCTTACTCTTACTCTGACTCTGACTCTGACTCTGACTCTTACTCTTACTCTTACTCTTACTCTGACTCTGACTCTTACTCTGACTCTGACTCTGACTCTTACTCTTACTCTGACTCTGACTCTGACTTTTACTCTGACTCCTACTCTGACTCTTACTCTTACTCTGACTCTGACTCTTACTCTTACTCTTACTCTGACTCTGACTCTTACTCTTACTCTTACTCTTACTCTCACTCCTCTGACTCTGTATGTTTCCAATGTTGGCATCCATTGCTCCAAAACAGATGAGCTTACCTGTTGCCCTTTTATGCTAAAGCTCTGATTGCTAATTTTAAAACTGTGTGACATGTGTTTGCCCATGTGATGAGTCAGTGTGCATATTTGAATGGCAGTCTGTTCCTTGTGAAAACAAGAGATTATCTTCATGAAAATTGTGCCAAATGCAGAGCATTGTGTGTAGTGTTTGGAAAAAATTGTGTTTTGGAACTGCAATTTGAGTGTAAAGCAGGAATTGTGCTTGTAGTTTAGCAGAATTGGTTCAGGGGGTTGGTGCATGAGTTACATGTTGTGGTCATTGTGTCCCAAGTACCAGTATTTGTGTGTAAATAATTGAGAAAAACTGTAACTATATCTGTTCCGCTCATCCGTGTGTAACGGTACCTTTTCTTTATATATATTTATATATATATATATATATAGAAGTATTGCCGTGTTCTCTGTACATTTATCTCCGGCAGTTGTCCACTCCATTAAATTACGTGGATACAGCAACTACCTGCATTTGTCTCCTTCCTAACACACCCGTGACAGCCAAAGATAATTTTATAAACGAGAACCTGGTGCAGTCCTGGAACATTCCTATGGAGGAGTTGGCGACCCCTATTCCTGTGTTGGCAGTGGAAAGCCACCCTAGCAGTAAGATAACCATGCGAACATTACCGTTATCCATGGCGTTGGGGAATTAGCACACAGAACAGATTCATTTTTTGTTATCCCCTGCGCATCCAGTCGTGCTAGGTATGCCATGGTTGGTGTTGCACAACCCCGTGATTGGCTGGAGAGAGAGGGTCATTGTGACATGGTCTGTTGAGTGTAAGGTGAGGTGTTGCCCGGTGTCTGTCCACACAACCACCATTGAAAGCCCTACCACTAATGTGAACTTGTCCACTGTTCTTCCCCCTGAGTACAAGGACTTGAGAGAGGCCTTCTCCAAGACTAGGGACACACATCTTCTGACGCACCGACCTTGGGACTGTACCATTGAGCTCTGGCAGGGAGCGGCGTTACCGCAGAGCCATGTTTACCCTCTTTCCTGTTCAGAAACCCAGGCTATGGAGACCTATGTACAGAAGTCCCTGGCTCAAGGGCACATGCCAACATTTGTTGACTCTATACTTATACGTTTGGGTAGCTGTTCCATTATGCATGCATGTGCCATGTGCCTCTTCTTTTATTGTTTATGGGTATGCTACCTATTCTCTATGCCAGGCTATTGCACACAATATGCTTTTGTGTTGGGTAGGATGCTACCTTCTCTCTATGGAACTGATTGTATAATGATTACACACACAGGTGTGTTAGGTTCTATCTATTGGTCGGCGGTTGGCATATTTTTTGGAGCAAGGAGGACTTCTTAGCAATTGTCAAAGTGGTTTTCGTAAAGGAAGGTCGACGGTGGACGCTCTGATTAAGGTTAGCAATGAGGCTGAAAAGGCGCTGGCGATGAAGGAGGACATGGCTATTGTGTATTTTGATATTGAGAAGGCTTACGACTCTGTGTGGAGGGAGGGGCTGTTGATTAAAATGAATGGAGTGGGTATTGGAGGCCAGATGTTTAACTGGGTAATGGACTTTCTGACTGATCGTACGTTTCGGGTCAAGGTTGGAGATGCGGTGTCGGTTGTTTATGGAATAGTGAATGGTATTCCGCAAGGTAGTTCTATTAGCCCAATATTGTTTAACATTATGATCAATGATATCTTTGTGTCTGTTGGGCGAGATATTGGGTCGGCGCTGTATGCAGATGATGGGGCTATCTGGAAGAGGGGGAAGAACTATAGACATGTGACTATAGGTATTCAACGGGCAATAGGACAGGTCGAGCAGTGGTCGTATGATTGGGGTTTTAAGATGTCCGTATTGAAGTCGTGTTGTATGTTTTTTACTCGGAAGAGACGGGTCATGGATGTCCACCTCACGCTGTATGGGCAGCGGTTGGCCAGGGTACCGGAGTTTAAATACCTGGGCCTGTGGTTAGATGAGAAGTGTTTATGGAGAAAGCATGTTGTGCAGGTAGAAACCAAGTGTAAAAAGGTGCTGAATCTCATGAGGTCAGTTTCTGGGTTTCATTGGGGTGCTGATAAGCAATCCATGATGGATATTTATAGGGCGCTAATGAGATCGTGCATAGATTATGGATGTATGGTGTATGGAGCGGCTGCCAAGAGTGTGCTGGGAAGGCTGGATGTAATGCAGTTCAGAGCTTTGAGACTAAGTATTGGTGCTATTAGGTCAACACCTACGAATGCACTACTGGTAGAAGCTGGGGAATTGCCTCTGACCTCGCGCCGGGCTCAGCTGTCCCTGGCTTATTGGGTTAAGTTGAAGGGCTCTGGCCAGGAACAGCCAGCAACAACAGTTTTGGGTGAGGGCTGGGAAAATTCTCTTTGGCGGACAGGTCATGGCTTTGGGTGGAACATTGAGGCAGTGGCAGAGGAATACGGGTTGAGGGGTGTTACTTATGGCCCAAATACTGTGTAGGGTGCTGTTTCTCCTTGGCTGCTACCAGTGCCCAAAGTGGATTTACGGCTGGTGGAGGAGAAGAGAAGATGGCATGATAGGCAGGTGGCTAATGTTGGAGCGTTGGTGACGGACTATGTAAAGGAGAATTATATCTCAAAAGAGCCAGGGAGTGGGCGGGTAGGGACAGGAGCATATGTACCTGAGGTTGATGTGAGCATGTGCAAGAGACTTGATGATAATTTGTCCGTATTCACAGCAGAAATGGTAGCTATGATTTTAGGGTTGCGATGGATAGAAGAGGTGAGACCTGATAGGGTGGTCATCTGTTCCGACTCTACGGCAGCTCTCCAAAGTTTGAGTTCGAAAGAAACGGCCCGGGATGACTTAGTGTTGGAAATACTTATGTTGCTGCTGGGACTGGATAGATCTGGTATTGTGGTGCAGTTTTGTTGGGTTCCTGCCCATGAGGGGGTCGAGGGGACTGAGAGGGCGGATGGACTGGCGAAAAGAGCACTGACGTTGCCTGATGGGGAAAAGCTGAGGGTTCCCATGGGTAAAGGGGAAGCCAGGTCGTTAATAAAGGGGGCAGTATGGAAGGAGTGGCAGAGGATGTGGGATGAGGGCGCAAAAAGGAGGCATTTGTATGGGCTGCAGAGATCTGTTGCAGTGAAATCTTTTAGGTTGAGACTTGGACATACTGGGCTAAGATCTACTCTATACTTAATGGCAAGGTGCAGGTCGGATAAATGTGAGGCTTGCAATGTTCCTGAAAATGTGGAGCATGTTCTTCTGCATTGCAGTAATTATGTGACTGAGAGGCACGTGCTGCGTGACAGGATGTATGAGCTGGGTAGGGGCTGGAGCTTGGAAGGGATCATAGGTATGCATGAAGACATGTGGGGTAGTAGTAGGGCTCTTTTTCGCTTTCTTAGTCTCACGGGGTTGGGGGGTAGAATATGAGGTAGTAGCTTCTCGTACTTGATCCTGTAATGGTACACACTCCGGTACAGTAGGTGGCGGTATGCACCTGAAAGCAAGGTTGTGATCCGCCATTAAACCCAGAGAAGAAGAAGAAGAGTAGGTTCTATCTGATGGGCATCTCTTGGGCATCTCTAAGCTCATTGTGGTTTGCTTTCTGTGTTGATTATTATATGCTGTTACTGTACCTGTTTTGCTCCTGTGTAACCTGCCTGACTTATTTTCTAAGTATTGGCCTGACATTTTGTTGGAAAGAATAAAACCTCAGTTATTTGCAATTGTCTCATTGCCAGCTGTAAGTCTTGCTCATTGATCTGCATGAATGACCGCAAAACCTCTTGCCATGGGAGATTCCAAGTCACACTTCAGCTCACGTAGCATGGCATTCGTGGTTCGACTGGTCAAGTCTGTTTTCCGAATATCTTTTAAACTATCTTTCTTAATAAATTGTCTGTACACGTACAAAGTTCTCAATGCTTCGATTTGCATGTAGGGACCCTCATTATGCTACCGGGGAATTGTGGTGCTATTTTGAGCCTTGTTAGAGGTATAAAATAGCCATATATTTTTAGTTCATCCATGCCCACACAACTAGCGTTATAAGGTAATTATCAGTTCACACTAAAACTGGGCACATTCAATCAGCATGAAAACATATCATAGAGAACGGTCAACTCGGTGCCCATGTGTTATTAACACCTAGGTTCATTTTGCACCGGAATTGTCAAGGGTCCCAATATTTTGTCTATGCCATTTTCATTTGTTTTACTAGCCTATTTAAAGTAGTATTTTATATCATAAATCAAAAGGTTTCTGATTAATTTAATGTTAAATAAGGACTGGTGGATACCAAATACTTTTGTATTTTTAACTTGTTTTAGAGATATTTGTGAGTTTTCTAATAATAATAATAACAAATTATTATTCCTAAAATATAGGATCGATATTTGAAAAAAATGTATTTGCACTGAAAAAAAAAAACAATGAATCTATCAACAACATACAACGAATGTTTATTTTTTATCTTCACGGACCACAAATTGCTGTTAAATTATCTCTCCTTCTGCGCCAATTCTCTAAGCTGGAAGCTACGACCAGATCAAAGATTTAGTAAGTGGGCGGAACGTCATATACAATGTACAATAGAAATAGGGGACACTGGATGTAGTTTCAAAGGTTACACAGAGTATGGTCCAATGTGGAATGATAATTCCATTGACGTCATCGACCTTAAAACCCATTAACCAATTGGAACTGTTTCACTTCGTTGAAAAGACACTTTATAGGTCCGGTCAAAAGAACTGACAAGATTAACAGCAAATCACTGTGTATGCTGGTTTCATTTTCTCCAATGGACGTTTAGGACGTAGTAAGTAAGCTTATAAATGACAAGGTGAGACTTTTCTGCATGTACATTGACTGCTGTGAGCGTGAGATCTCGTCATCCCGGACCCGTTGTGTTCTGTAACAGAAAAGGTGTGTAACTGCGGTTTCAGTATGACATTGCAGAGTTTAGTCATTTATTTATGAGTAGATATAATTTCACCTTGAGCATTTTGATGTATGCGTCTTGCTCTTTGCTGGGGTTGACATGCTAAGTAGCTAGGTTGCTATAGCCATTCAACATTCATGGATGGGGCCATTCAATGACAATTTCCAGAATGACAAATGAAGCTTATTTTTTATCTTACAATACTTACGAAAGAACACGTCTATATGAACCGGATAATGTTTTGTTTGTAAATCCATGCATTTCGTTGTACAGTTAACTCAAAGATGTCATTACTGGATAGTAAAGCAAAATGTCTGACATGAGTGTCCATGTCTGGATAGGGCCTAGTACCGTACTACACAGTAGCTTAGAACTTGTGTTCATTATTTACAGTGGTGGTCAGTGATTGGTCATGTTAATGTTTCACGATTTCTATAAAATGTTATAGTGGTTATGCCCCAAATGCAACGTCCTTGTTTTTCAATTTTGACCTTCAATTCATGTCGTCCGCTAGCAGTCAACTCCCAGTTCGTACTACTAGTGTCCGGCTGGAGTATTGTAGCTATTGCAAATCTATGAACCGGTAGTAGGCTGCATGTGTTTCTATCATGCCTTATATTTGCAACTTACAATGACTCACCAAGTGTTACTTCAGCGGGCTAGTTTAGTTACCGAGCTGTCCACCTAGTTAAGGTTTCCCAGGGTGAATCCTGTCATGTGCTATACTGGGTGAAATGGCGCCGGGGAAAGCCGGTGTGTGCTACTTACTACTCATTCAATTATCTCGGATGTCTGGGCGTTTATTCCCACTACCGGTGGTCACTACCTATCGTCGTTACCTGCAGCAATTGGATTAACCTGCATTAGCTAGACGTTTCTGGAAGCGAAGTTGAGAGGTCTGAACATGGCTTAACCCTGTACTATTTAAGCTGAATGCCATTTCACTGTTTAAAAATGCTTATTAATGTAATTGCCATTTTTGTCAAATGAATGCATTTTTCATGTAACTTGATGTGTAGGTGTATGCTTAACTTTGGCCTATTCCCTACCCTGCACTAAACACTTAAAAAACCATATATTGCAGAATGGAACAGGATGTACTTGTCAGAAGTCTTTAAAACACTTAATAGATTCTTTCAAACAAGTCTTTTAAATAGTGTCTCATCTAGAGGTCATATGGCCTAGGTGTAAAATTGTCCAAGATTCCTTGTGTTTAAGTTGTAACTGCTAGATCGACTACTGTCAGGTTTTGTTGTCTTTAATCTGTGTTTTCCACATCTTCCTGTCATAATGTCAGTTTACTTTACCTGGTTTCACATTTTAATCAATGTTCATTGTAAAGCACCAGGTAAGTTTGATGCAAACACTTCAATATGTACTTCTTACCCAGGTATGAAGTGGTGTTTGATCCCTCATTAGCTGAAATAGATTCATGGTGAATAAGGTGTCAATCAATTCAATTTTCTCCCTCAGGTACCAACCATGTATGCCTGCGCCAAGTTTGTGATCTCACCTGCTGTGGTATGTAGTTAATCCTTGTTCAAACATCTTATTTGCTGCTGTTCATTGATTAGTTTGGAACTGGCTTTACATGCCCTATCTAGAACATGCACAAAATGAGTGAAGCTGGTAAGAATTTTTCAATTTGGGGCCTAATATTGTAGTGTTGGGTTTAGTGAGTTCTGTATGCAAGAGTTATTTGGGAAAGCGGGTTCTTTGATGCTTACAAGCATGTAAACTTTTTCCATGGCTCGCCGCCTTTACTAGGCTCATCAACCTACAGCACTGTCCTTAGCCAAGACAAGATTTGGATTCAGAAAATTGATCCTGATGTGATTACCGTCCCCTGTAATCTTCCTGAAGTGTTGGATGGTTTGGGTCAGGGCAGGGTGAACCCCAGATATTTCCTTTGCCTTAAACACATTTGGCAGTTTGTTAGTAATTGTTGTAATGTGACTTGGTAAGCTTTGGATCTGTTTAGGATGTAAACATGCTTGTTCTTGGAGAGCCTCAGTATTGATCTTTAACAGACCTGTAAGCCTAGGTGTTTGAGTGAATCACTGGGTACAGCGGTAGGATTCAACTCCTGTTTGTCTAGTTCAGTTAGATTCTGGAATCCCTACTACAGTTGTCTTGTCTTTGGCTCTTTGACTGATCTGTCCCTGTGTCCTGCAGCTGCGTGGGGGGTCCAGAGTCCTCGCCCGGCCCGTCTCCGTTTCAGTCTTCAACAGACCTGAAGCCAGAAGCGAACAGCAGGTAAGCCTCTTCAAACCTAAGTGAAATTAACAAGTTCAATGTCTCAGCTAGTGTTCTGTTGAACTTGCACTGTAACTTGACCTAAACTGTTTTTTCACTAGTATGTTAGATCTCTATCATCTATATCTATATCTATCTCTATCATATTTGATCAAAGGGTTGAGTTAACTTAAATAATACAAACTATAGACAGATTGTGAAATTTCAATTCAATTTAAACCAATTCATCTTAGGGATGATTTTTGGAAATTAATGACTGTGTTCATTAAACATGTATTTAATAGTTTGGGCTCTAAGCTTTACATATGTACAAACTGTAAGATTGGATATTGATATTTGGGACTAACATTTTGCAGATATTGACAAACTATGAATTGCAAATTGTAATTAAATTTATTAATCCCTATTTTAAAATGACAAAGCATCTAAGTGTGGTAAAGTTATTTACTTATTTTTTTCTAATTTAATATTAGATACATTACACATGGTGACATTTGAAGCCTTTCAATCTTGATTACAGCTTACAGGTCATGGAAATCAAAAATCCAGTATCTCAAATTTGAATAAAGAATTTATAATGTAGAAATGTTGACTAAGAGTTTCTTAACTTAAATCTGTCTGGTTCAGTACACACAACCACAATCAACTTGACAGTTCTCCAGAAGACACTCATTCATTCCCTCTACGAGGAGGGTAAGACAGAAGATCATTGCTGAAAGGGCTGGCTATTCAGTGCTGTATCAAAGCATGTTGAAAGTGTGGCAGGATAATTTGCACAAGCAACAGGGATGACCGCAGCCTGGGGGATTCAGGCAAAGCTGATTGAAGAACATGGCAGCTACAGAGTGGACTGAGGCTAGTCGGTGCATGCAGAGCCACCACGCACAGAAGTGTCCAGGAAATGTTCTAGAATTCTCATTCCTAGTTGAGCCACTCTTGATCCAGAGACCATGTCAGAAGCTTGTGTTCAAGTCCATAGGCAATGCAGTTGTCTACCAGGAGATATTAGAGCACTTCAAGCTGCTGACCGTCATGGAGATGCTGAGTTGCTTTTCCAGCAGGACTGGGCACCTGCCCATGGTGCCAAAAGGACTGGTAACTGGTTTGCTGACCATGGTATTACTGTGCTTGATTGGCCAGCAAACTTGCCTGACCCTATTAAATCTGTGGTATTGTCAAGAGGAAAATTGGACTAGACCCAACCATACAGATCAGCTGAAGGCCAATATCAAAGCAACTGGTGATCCATTACACCTCAGCAGTGCCACAGGCTGATTGCCTTCATGCCACATTGATGCAGTAATTTGGGCAAAAGGAGTCTGAAGTATTTAGTGTGTGAATTAACATGTCTTTCAGAAGGTCCACCTTTCTGCGTTATAAATTTTCTAATTTTGAGATTCCAGATTGGATTTCCATGAGGTGTAAGCTGTAAAATCAAGATTTGAAACAAGGCTTGAAATGTCACATTGTGTAATGAACCTAGAATATACGGTGTTCCTTAAAATTATGGTGGAAAAGTTAACTTCCACTATTTTTATTTAGATGCACTTGTAATTAACCATTTCACATTTTAATGTTTTATCAAATTCAGATCATATCACTGGCCACGACTATTCATTTTAGCAAAGTTGCGCAAGGTCTAAACCCGGTGCCCAATGGAATTCTACTTCCTTAGCAACTTGTTTAGCGAAGGCTGCATCGGTGCACTCCCTAAGTGGGTATCGGAGGGTCTAATTTGCCCCTACACCCTTGTAAATTTTGTTCCCTCAGCTTTGGGACACTTGTGCAAATGGCAGAGGCGACTGCATTTTGAGGGTGCATGCAGGGGACGGTTAGGGATTTAGCATAAACAAATGCCTTTTTCCCAGTTATATTTGCAGTTTGTTTTAACACTGAAATCTGTCAAGGGCTAAGATTATCAACTGGCTGATTTTCAATTGGTCAGGCTCTAATTGGGAGATCTTAATTGGAACAATAACTAGAATCAGACTGAATTTACCAGCACACCTTTATGCAAAAATCGATTTGAATTTCGGGAAATGGTAATGCACGTGAATTTGATGTTTGTCCAATGCACCAGAACTAATGGTTCTCATGATCTGGTATAAAATGCTTGACTGGTCAACAATACTGTTCAATCTGTCCACCAGCAATGGATGAAATTATAACATTTTTACTAGCCTCCGTAGCTCCCCTTTCAGTCACCTGAACACTGGGTTGTTTTGGTTTGCTGCCTGGCTCAATGTTCACTGACAGGTAGATGTGTCTGGTTTTGATTGGTTAATTGGGACTCTAGTTTCTGGAGGCGCTAATGTCCCTCGGCTGCACACGACAGATCAAAAGCATATAAATGTTGATGTCCTTAATTGTTTTCAAAGATCACTAGTTTTGACCTGAAATGTACATTGAAGCATTAATAAACATTTCCTGGGATGGCTTTTTTGGGGTTCAGTACGAAATTCCAATGTAATAGTACATATGTACTAAACCATATTTGTTTAAAAGTACCACATTTTCTGTATTGGACTTATTGGTGCTCTAAGGATGGGCTTGATGGAAATGCCCCCCTGCCCGTGCCAAAAAGAATTTGAATGTACATGCAAAATGTACTTTCAGAGCAATAGATGAGATCTTTAACTGATCAGACATCCGGTTCCTCTACGGAGGCAGGGATACAAGTGTATCTGTGGTTGTGGTGATGACCCTTTTGTCCCCCGGTCCCCAGGCCCTGTTGCCCATTTGCCAGACATCCCTCCTGACCCGAGGGTTCCAGACCAGCGCTGTGTCCAGAGACATCGACACTGCTGCCAAGTTCATCGGCGCCGGCGCAGCCACGGTGGGAGTGGCTGGATCGGGAGCCGGAATTGGGACTGTGTTTGGCAGCTTGATCATCGGATATGCCAGGTAGAGATGTCACCCAGGAAGGGAGGACAAACTGTTACGAATCCACTGTGCTGTATTCATAATGAGACGTGGAGCGCATCTGTTAAGAGGATAGTTCTGCCAGAAATGTCTAGACACTTAGTTACAACTGTATCTACACTTCTAATGTATCATCAATCTAAAGAATTGATCAGGTTCAAGCTAGTGATCAGGTTCAAGCTAACACACCTTCTCTCTGACAGGAACCCCTCTCTGAAGCAGCAGCTGTTCTCCTACGCCATCCTGGGCTTCGCCCTGTCTGAGGCCATGGGGCTCTTCTGTCTTATGGTGGCTTTCCTCATCCTGTTTGCAATGTAGTTTAGTCCCGCCCCCTCTGTCACCACCTTCCTGCCGGGCTACAGAACACTTGATGAGCAGCGCACCAGGCCATGGCACCGCCATTCCAATCAGTCTGCAAATCTTTTGTTTGTTTTTTCAAGTTTTCACTACGGTTTAGATGGTCTGTCCAAAATAAAAGGTTGGAGGTAAATGGAAACGTGTCATGAATTTTTCAATTGGGCTTAGGGGCTGGAGAGTTTGTACAATTTTTCCTTAATCGTTGTGATAGTAAATTGCATGTGCTGGGGAATGTAATGTTAACTATCAATTTTATTTCACCTTTATTTAACCCGGTTAATTGAGGATAACTTAATCTGCAATTGCGACCTGGCCAAGACAAGACAAGGCAAGGTGACAAGTTACACACAATACAAACATTCAAGTATTCAGTTACACAAAGGGTATACAGTTGGTTGGATTAAAAGATTGTATATTTAGGTATATTTAGTGCAAACATGGAGGTATATTGTTTTTCAATGTAAAGTGGTAGTGCAAGAAATGACAATAGTCATGCTCATTTTACCTAGCTAAAGGGAATTAAATGCGACTTAAAGACAGCTATGCAGATGAATATGCGCAAGGTGTTTGAAGGCACTAGGGCATAAATGGGCAAAAAGGCGGTAGTCGACATGTGCTGTGATCTGTCAACACAACTACAATTGCCTTTTCCAATTTTGTCAGTCACTGTCATGTCTGACAAGTAATTGATCTGTGACATTCCCATTTGATGAAAGTCCTCTGACGTTCAGAGTGTTCAGAGTCGGGGGGGCACTCTACACCCAGAAAGGGTGACCATGAAGTATACAAGCTGACAGAATTCAAAAAGCAATGAAAGTACTTCAGAAACATCTTTCCACACTGTGAATTTAATCTAGGAGACTTGGGCCAGACGGTTTGCTGACCTCAAGTAGACCACTTGCCAGGGACAAACTGTTATGTTTTAGTAACAGTCTGCAGCTGTTAATTGGGTGGCAAAAGTAAAACCAACAAACGCTAAAATCATAAGGCGAAAGCCAGGGATTGTCCTGGTTACAGTCCTTCAGTTGAAGGGAATGTGCAGTTTGCTGTGCTGGCGCTTAAAATACCACTGCCATCTAGTGGCCACACGATGTATGATAATATATCCAATTTCGGCTGGAACTTCTAGGGGTTAATCATATTTTTATCTTGACTTAAAGAAGTTAATTACTCAAACTACTGCTTTTACAAATGACGTTACACTAATCTTAAATTATTGAGATTTCGCAGGTTGAGTAGTGTAAACTGCTTGAGTTACACCATGGACAACAAGCTGTGACTGCATCACGTGGACTCCAGCTAGCTCCTACTGGCCTCAAGGGTGTGTACATGATAAAGTTGCATTGCTTTCCTGACTCGATCAAACGAAACACTTACTTTGACAGCTCCCCGGTTATTTCATAATGTGCATTAAAGGATTTAGGCAAATGGCAGTTTGCCTGTCTATTTACCTTAAATGTGCACTTGGAGCGGGTGTCAGTGGCATGGATGCCAGACGCTACTGCCTTGAAGTAGAGGATAGAAGAGAGTCCATTGTTTCGTAGATGTGTTAAAGTTATGAAAATGTCTGTTTTCCACAAGATTTGGCAATTTCACAAATTCTCAATGGACTGAGTGACGCACAAAATTAAATTAATCCATGACTAAATGGCAAACTGAAGGATGACAGAGACTGAGTAGAATGGCAACACTATTTCCTATTTTTATGTATTTCATGATTTATTGTTGGACCCCAGGAAGAGTATAGCCGTTACTTCGGTTGCTGCTAATGCGGACAAACGTTCAATATCATGGCCCAAAAACGAATGTGGGGAACAGAACCTGTAAACTCATGCGCCTTTGGAGGTTGGTTATGGTGTAAGAGATTATGAATCATATATTTTTTTTCAGGGTCATAGAGCTCCACACGCGCAAACATTCTGTGTTGTCTTCAGGATATTATGCAGTAGCTGCGTCGATGCGACGTGGAGTTTGAATTCAATAGGCTGGTGTGGAAGGTGCCCATGTAGGCTGCCTCATCTCGTTGGTCAGAAAAGTCCTTTCTTCCAGGGTGTCGGTGACAGCAAAATACATCTTGCTTGACTAAGAAGTTTAAGAGTCAGAACGGCATGGTTAAATGTAGTACTTATTTGTCCATTCACAATCTTCAGCTTTCCCAAACCTGCGGTACATTTTAGCAGTAAGTACACGTAGTTGCAAACTGGACGAAACTGTAAGGGAATTATAGTTAGGAAAATGAGAGTATATGTATGCAATATGTATACGTTTTGACCCTAAAAAACACTTTAAATGGCTGTATGTTCAAATAGTATACAGCCCCAAAAACATAGCGCGAATTCGCAATATCGCCGCCAGGTGGCAGTAAAGGCATTGGGGTTATTTGAGAGGAAGTGTATCAGAAAAAGAAGAAAAAGCGTTTCTAAACAAGCTGAAACCGAAAGCCGTGTTAAGTTGGACTGTTGACTGGTGAACAGTGGTGGTGTTAATATATATTCTACCAGATATTCGACGGACAGTCTGTCGTTTATAAAACATTGCTCAACACGATTAGCAAGCTACTTTTGGAGACGAAAAGGAAAACGTACAATGCAGTGGGAGCTTGTTTTCTCCTCTTTGACTTCAGCTCTCATTTGTCGTCTTCCTTATTTACTGAGTGCGTAAGGACGAGGGAGACGGAACGCTGTCACTAGGATATATATAACTGAATTTGAAAGTTAATTAATTATGGCAGATAGCGTAGCTGACGGAGCTAATGGTGTAATTGGCTTAGGTGTTGGTGGCCAGGAGAATGGAGCTCCGTTGTTACCTAGTTTGGGTAATTCTCTGCCGGGCCATTTGACGAGTAACCCGGCCTCACCGCCTCCTGCAGCGGCCGCGGAGACTGACCTAGCCGCCATGGCCCCTGGAGCCACACACACTGTCGCCTCCATCGTGGGGGCTGTGAGTCCATTTGGCAACGGAGGTGTCTTAACCACGCAAGTGCCAGTGGGCTCTGCCATTCCAATACTGCACAGCTCAGCCATTAATTCGCTCCCAAGCGGTATCGGGTTAGGGGTCGCAGGGGTGGCCGGAGCGGGCCTCCTGTCCCAGATTCACGCAACATCATGGGATCCAACTCTAAGCACCGACTGGGACAACGAAAAGGCGTCCCAGCAATGCATTCTACGAATCAAAAGGTAAACATCTGACAGGTATTCAGATTTACAGTAACTGTTACGATGGAATTTCATTCCATGCTGTCTGAAAACGAAAGAAACACCATACACGTGTGTTTTGGGGATTATACAGAGTAGTTACGATACTGATTGTTGGTAGTATAAGAGTGATTGTTTACAGTAGCCCATAAAGTGTTGAGTATTTGGTTCATTGAAGAATGCATAACCAACAAAGTAATGTTTTCGGGACAACAGGGACTCAAAATTAAGGGACTAATATCAAGTCAATGATGTACAGTAGGTTTGAAAGTATCAGTTATTTGATGTTGCCGGACATTCAGAATTGAAATTCCGAGTTGTTTGACTGTTCAAACCACGTTCTTCACAGTTGTTTTGATTTTTCAAAACAATGAAGTCGGTGATTTCCGAGTTCTTAGTTGTTTGAATGAGTCATCGTAGTCTACAGACATGTAGGCACATGATAATGCGTTTTAAACTGCATTCTAACTCCGTCTTGTTTTACAAAAGTATATTTCGAATGAAACAGAACCCCATTAATTACCTCAAAGGTTTTGGGAGACATTACAAAATACAAGTTCCTAAACGCCACCAATAGCATACCGTTGTGGATACCGTGAATATTTCTCAATATATAATATACACGAGATCTACGTGATGCACTGATAGATAAATGTACATTTATTATGAAACAATAACGTCAACGTTTCTTTATTTTTTTGGCTTCTTGGGTGCAATTTGGAGAATGTTTCTGTCTCAGTGTGGTTGCCTGTCTCAGTGTGGTTATACCAAGACAGTGGTTTGATCACAACGAGGTCATGGTTACCAATAATTGTGGGTTTGGATCTTTCCCTCACAATGTGTTTATTCTTTCCTCAGGGACATCATGTCTATCTATAAGGAACCACCTCCGGGTATGTTTGTGGTTCCTGATCCGCAGGACATGACTAAGGTAAAGCGCCCAGATGTCTGTAACTACGTCTACAGGTCTGTCCTGGTACCATCGGCTGTGGGCAAAATCTGGAATATTACTGAATACTTGGTCCACTCATGACCTATATTGGACTTGACTGTCACATTTCTTACTGTTTACTGGGCTTTTAGTCTAGTTTAAATTTGTGAAGCCCCCCCATTACTTTTCAGGAGTTTACATAAAAGTAAAATAACTTGTTACAAATGAGTCGGTTAGACCAGTTGACCACAGCGTAGAAATGCCAGTATTGAGTGTTGAAGGGGACACTGTTTCAAACAATGACAATGGCTCCGGGCCTATAAAACATCTGTGGCAGGTCAAGCTGAGGGCTACAGAGGTAGATGCATTATCACAGCACACTCAAACTGTCCTCAGCATAAATGGGCACATCGGTTTATTTATTTTAAAGCAAGTGACTTAGAGAAGTAAACCTTCATAGTGCACATAGATAACAAATGCCATTCAATATGCTGGGAGACTATAGATTGTCTGCAGTGAAAATCTACCAAAACACTAGTCCCTTTAGCTTGGTTATCTACTGCAGCCACTAGTCCCTTTAGCTTGGTTATCTACTGCAGCCACTAGTCCCTTTAGCTTGGTTATCTACTGCAGCCACTAGTCCCTTTAG
>JACXGM010024862.1:0-15658 GCA_016801145.1 Umbra pygmaea | reverse complement strand
TGCAGCTAGCTATCAGGAGATTTTGGAGCATTTAATGCTTCCATCTGCTGAAAAGCTTCATGGAGATGAAGATTTCATTTTTCAGCACGACCTGGCACCTGCTCACAGTGCCAAAACCACTGGTAAATGGTTTACTGACCATGGTATTACTGTGCTCAATTGGCCTGCCAACTCTCCTGACCTGAACCCCATAGAGAATTTGTGGGATTTTGTGAAGAGAAAGTTGAGAGACACAAGACACAACACTCTGGATGAGCTTAAGGCCGCTATCGAAGCATCCTGGGCCTCCATCACACCTCAGCAGTGCCACAGGCTGATTGCCTCCATGCCACGCCGCATTAAAGCAGTCATTTCTGCAAAAGGATTCCCGACCAAGTATTGAGTGCATAACTGAACATAATTATTTGAAGGTAGACTTTTTCTTTTTTTTGTATTACAAACACTTCTTTTATTGGTCAGATGAAATATGCTAATTCTTTGAGATAGGAATTTTGGTTTTTCATGAGCTGTATGCCAAAATCATCAGTATTAAAACAATAAATGACCTGAAATATTTCAGTTGGTGTGCAATGAATCTAAAATATATGAAAGTTTAATTTTTATCATTACATTATGGAAAATAATGAACTTTATCACAATATGCTAATTTCTTGAGAAGGACCTGTATATCGCAGCATTCACAGTTAAGGTTAGGTAAGAGGATACTAACGGTTAAGGTTAGGCATGAGGTTACTAACGGTTAGGGTAGGCATTATGTTACTAACGGTTAGGGTTAGATATGACGTTACTGAGGTTAAGGTTAGGATTAAGGTTAGGGTTAACATTACAAAAAACCAACAATCGTCTGTCTGCATGACGCATGCAATGTAGAAGAAAACACGCACAAAGTGCCGGTCTGGATTTGAAATCGCGAACACTGGCATGCAAGTTGCGGATTTATACCATCCCCGAACTCCGCCCCAGCAAAAACTACGCTATTTACATGCTACGTCATGATTTTCATAGGTTCATATTTAACGTTATTCGAGTGTTAAATTTAGTTCCCTACAAACGTAATTGACTCTCTCATACATTCATATTTGATATATTTCGGTTTTACAGAATAGTTCCCTCAGAACGTATTTAATGTGATTTAGGGCTGTGCTATAGCATTGTATTTAGTTTACATTCTACATCTGGCCAACATTTCTTTGTCTAAAAACTCTGTCAGTGGTCTGGATATTATCATTAATTTAAATGTTTTAAATAGTTAAGGGTGGTTTGGCTGGCTGGATTCCACATTCATATATGGTATAGTCCAGAAGGCCTCTCTCTAAAGGAAATCCTTTGTTTAATTAACATCACATGTTTTCCAGTCAGGACAGTTTGGACCTCCCGTTCACAGTAAAAGATGCCAAAGAAAGATTTATCATCTGTGTTCTGGTGTGATTCCGCTTTGGTCCCATCCTCCAGACTCAACAACCCATTGATCCTAACATTTCAAAATGACAAGTAACTAACTAATAGTGTTTGATTTGAATTATGAACAAGATTAACTTAAAGTGGAGTGCTTTTCATTTGACTGCCTGCACATGATGACCGGTTTCACCAGATTGCATGTTTCCACACGTGAATGTAGCTAGCTAACATTGTCATTGTAGCTAGCTAACATCGTCATTGTAGCTAGCTAACATCATTATTGTAGCTAGCTAACATCGTCAAGGCACTGCCTACAGTACATGTTCTGAGATTTTGAATTGTGATGCAGTAACGTTGACATGATGTATAGTTTTACAATACCTAACCTGTTTAGATCACCTCTGCTTCTCATCCGCTACTTAGCTCTTGATGCAACTTGATGGTCCAATGTCACCCGGGGAAATTAGTTGAAAACCTTTCCAGATTATTACTATTGGAACCATACATGTGACAGAGTTTTTTGGTCTGGTCTGGGGGTCATTTGAGGTCATTTGGAGCCCAGAAAGGCCAGGAGGCCACATCTTCACACTCCACCCAAACCTCAGGAAAGGAACAGACGCCTATTATAGCTACCTCCTTCCTACCCAGGGTTGCAGAACTCTGACCCCTTTTGTCTCCACCTAATGATGTCCCCTCTTGACCAAGAGTGCTAATTACACTTCCTATCTGCCTGGCCCCTCCAGTCCCCTGGCCACCAGACTGGTAAAGATATTAGAGGGCAAAGCCTTGCTGTTGATACTAGAGACTGAGGTAAACGGAGGCGGCAGCTGCAGGGTAAAAAGCGGATTTGATGGCCCTGGATTTCTCCAACTCATCCTGGGCTTCAGTCCAGCACCTGTCTATCTATTGCTCACAATCACATCTCTACAGTACATCTGAGATGACCAAGGCCTTTGCAGGCTTTCAGGAAGAAGTTTAGATTGGCTGCACTAATGGTCAAGTTAATGCAAACATATAAATGGTTATAATATATCCCTCTTATTATTTTTGTATCTTGTGAAAAGAATGCTATACAAAAGTTGAAAAAAAAAGATAAATGCAGGATACAAATATTTGTCATGTCATCTCTATGTCAAAAGCCTAACAATGTTATCTAATAACTTCAAAGGCAATTAATTTGGATCTGAGCATGTCACTATATTAGATCTACTGTAATGTCACTAGATTAGATCTACTCTAATGTCACTAGATTAGATCTACTGTAATGTCACTTGATTAGATCTACTGTAATGTCACTAGATTAGATCTACTGTTATGTCATTATATTAGATCTACTGTAATGTCACTAGATTAGATCTACTGTAATGTCCCTAGATTAGATCTACTGTAATGTCACTAAGTTAGATCTACTGTAATGTCCCTAGATTAGATCTACTGTAATGTCACTAGATTAGATCTACTGTAATATCACTAGGTTAGAACTACTGTAATATCACAAAATTTGATCTACTGTAATGTCATTAGATTAGATCGACAGTAATGCCACTAGATTAGATCGACAGTAATGCCACTAAATTTGATCTACTGTAATGTAGATAAGATCTACTGTAATGTTACTAGATTGTATCTAATATAATGTCACTAGATTGTATCTGCTATAATGTCACTAGATTAGATCTACTATAATGTCACTAGATTAGATCTAAAATAATGTCACTAAATTAGATCTACTGTATTGTCACTAGATTAGATCTACTGTAATGTCACTAGATTAGATCTACTGTAATGTCACTAGATTAGATCTACAGTAATGTCACTAGATTAGATCTACTGTAATGTCACTAGATTAGATCTACAGTAATGTCACTAAATTAGATCTACTGTAATGTCTCTAGATTAGATATACTGTAATGTCATTAGATTAGATCTACTGTAATGTCACTAGATTAGATATACTGTAATGTCACTAGATTCGATCTAGAGTAATGTTACTGAATTAGATCTACTGTAATGTCACTAGATTAGATCTACTGTCACTAGAAAGAAGCATATAGACTGGAACCTTATTGGCTTGTTTACATGTTAGTTATTTAGCCAACACTTTTGTCAAATTCAGCAATTGTGGTTAACAACTGTACTTCTTTCAAGGAGGACCACAACATCCTTCTGTAAATCTCATCAGCTCAAGGATTCGACCCAGCAAACATTGGATCACTGACACAATGCAGCGACTACTAGGATATTTTGAGTACCTCCCCATAATGTTTTATCTCTTGCCCTCTTACCACCTGGAATTATCTTTTTCACTTTAACACTGCTGCTCTCTAGTGGCTGTTGCATTGTACTGCAACATCTGAAATACTTCAACTGGTGGAACTGAAACATATTCTGTACAAACAAATTTACTCCAGTGGATTTCAGTGGGAACTTTTTAAACACGCTCTGAACATGTTTTTTCCAGCTCTAAATAAATGGCAAAAACTGTCCTTTTGAGATTATTATTAATTATTCTGAATGACCATAGTGTAAAGGGGTCTCCAACCCTGGTCCTGGAGAGCTGCCATCCTGTAGGGGTTTCACTCCCACCACACATTATGTATCAACTTATCAACCAGCTAATTATTAGATATAATTCAACTTATCAACACCAGACTTATCAACCAGCTAATTATTAGAATCAGGTGTGCTAAATTAGGGTTGGACTGAAAACATTCAGGACAGTAGCTCTCCAGGATCAGGGTTGGAGATGCCTGTAACACATGAAGACTGACCCCTACTGTATAATATAGTATAACACATGAAGACTGAATGTAGACCATAGGGACATTTGAAAGTAGGAAACTCTGAAAAGTTTATAACTGATTTTGTAGTCAGAAGCTGAGTTCAACAATTTTGTAATTCAGCAAACAATTTCAGCGATGGTAACTAGCACACCAGAAATAATCATAAAAAAAGATCTCACTCTACACGGCAATATCCCCTTCACTGCAACGGGCAATGGGTTTTTGCTCTTTAGACCATTACGAGTTTTCCAAAAACATTTAAAATCTTTATTTAAAGAAATAATTTGAGGCATGCATCGTGTTCCATTAAAAAGTCCCATGACAGTTATAGATGAACTCAAAATAGATTACCGTAGTAAAAATGGTGTTGCATATACATTTCTATACATCTACATTACCTATTAGCACATTGTGAGTATGTATGCAAATTGCAGTTGAATAATGAATCCTAAATATGAATGTATAGCTAAACCAGATAGAACACTACTGTGATTTCAAGATAGTTGTCTGATTAATCTGCCTGAATGTGATGGATCAGATAGAGACAATTTACTTTTGAAATCCATCAATAAACCTAATAGAATGTCATACGAGTCCAGTCAGGATGGTAGCTAGCAATTATACGGTACATATTGTTTGGTTGCTATACTGCCTATTGACAACAGATCTGGTAAATGAATAGGTTTTAATAGCATCACCGCCATCAGTGTATCATAGACTGAACGCGGTGTTCGCCTCAACTCCTCCTTCGGCAGCTCTAGTCGCGAAAGACTGGCGCGTGCAGCACATCAACATCATCTTTTTGGTAGGGTCTGCGGGTACCCATATACTGTACCTCTTAATACTTACAGTACGCTCATTCAACAGTAACGTATATAGTTGCAGCCCTGTATTTACAGCACAGCACTCACATTTGCCTGCGATTTCATGAACCATGCTCGTGACGAGCGCAGCACCTGATCCCGCCGTGTCTATGAACAGCACCGCGGACAGCGACATGGCAGGGGAAACGATTGAGAAGACGGCATCTACGGAAGAGGACAAGAAAACTAAACAAGAAGATATATCTTCGACGTCTTCCGGCGTCCTAGGTGAGTGTCTTCAGAAGAATCAGAGTAGGCCTATACGTCGTTTAAAGTCATATCAAATGGTTCCAGGGAGGGTCGTTGCCAAATATAAATGTGTGATGGTATAGGTGAAAAACCATTGACCCTACAACAGGTCATCACACAGTGTTCGTATTAGGCTAGATGCCATGATGCCATCTGTTTTTAACAGTTTTTGGTGCGTCGCGTCCGGTATCATTCTGCGCATTCCGACAAAAAGGGCCGAAAGAGTGTACTAGCTCCTGTTGTCCCACAGGTGTAGTCTATATGACTAAGTCAGTAAGACTACATTTGAAGTCTATTACAGTATAGTGATGTAGGTTATATATTGTAAAATTGTTGATTATGATAAACATAGAGTATTTCACTGGTCAATCAAACAACAGAAAAAATAATGTTTCAGTTGGGATTTTAGTACCCTACAGTGGTTTTTCAACTTTGTTCTCTTGAAAAACTGCAATTTACAGACATTACAGTGAAGCTGATTTGCCGGAAAGCAACGTGAAATATGTTACAAGCACAGAATAATGTTAGGCCTTCGAATTTTCGCATTTGCTGACTAGCCAGCGCATATGGTCGGTTTTCATTTTCAAACGTTCTTAGAATGTGCAATGTGCATGGGGTCTACAGCAGAATTGGCAACTCCTGTTCTGGAAGGATAACATATTTCAGTTTTTTATCTTCTAGTTATAAGTCTGGGTACAGTAATTAACCAGTGGCTTTGACTGTCTGTCTGCTGCACCCACTGATACAAATGGATTTGACTGACAACAAGAGATAAGCTAACTGTGGATAACATTCATTAAGTTAAGCATAGCTTATTTACATTTCTTGCTAGCTAAAAATAATGATATTTACATATAACCAATGATATGCGAAGAAGAAATAAAAGTACTCCAATGACATCACAGGGCCCCCTACTTGCTACTGTATGGAGGCTCACGTTTTTTTTCTTTTTGTTACTTTTAGTTTTATTCTCTCTGTTTTTATGGCAAATTCAAGATTAAAGCCTTGCTTTTTTGCAGCAAACCCTAGCGGTCTCGGGACTGTTGATATTGAGATGTGTCTTCCGAAGCACATAATATCTGATGTTGATATGTTCCTTGACACGCTGCTTGCTCAACCAGGCAGTCTAGTCAGAGATCCTGATGTTCCAGAAAGAAAACTTGCCTTCTATTTTTATTAGGTTTATAGGTGCCAAATCAAGGATCCATCAGATTGTGACACAGCAAGGTAACCATATTCAATTTCCAACCCCCAAACCTGGTTAGAGATGGCCACATTCATCCTCTTCCACAGGAAGACAGGTTTACTTGAGTTTGAAAGGATACAATGACAATGAGGTTGAAGTGCAGACTGTCAGCTTTAATTTGATGGTATATTCATACATATTGGATGAACCTTTAAAAAATGACAGCACATTTTAGGGCACCAAAAACATTGGACAGTTTAACATAATGTAGAATAAAGTGATAATTGTCAATATGTGGTCGCATATCCTTTGCATGCAATGACTACTTGAAGTCTGCAATGCATCAACCTCACAAAACGCTGAATAGCTTCCCTGGTGATGCTCTCCTAGGCCTGTATACTTTCCATCTGAAAATGCTAGAGTACAGTACCCTGGAAATCCAGAGTTCTCGCGAGAGCACAATTTGAATTTGCTCAGCGAGTTACTCTGGCACCGAGTAATTCTGCTCATTAACTATGCCCTTGTAGCCAAGCTGCACCAATCACATCGGTGTATCTGATATAGCCAGGCCAGAGGCGTGTTAAACAGATGACGACTGCGCTGCAACCTCAAAGTAAACATTATAAGATGGCTATGGATGAACACCAGTTGTTTGAAACGCTTTGGCCGCTATAATGAACGAGATAGACTTGGCTTTTGTCTGAAAGAGGAACAGAAGACGGTGCTCGAATTGTTTTTTTTTTAAGTAGGATGTTTTTGCTGGTGGTTGGTCATAGTGTTATCCAATTGCATACAGTGAGATTTTCAAATGCATGCTTGGTGCCGCCCCTCGAGTTGGGGCATTTTCATTACTCGATGCCAGACCCTTAATCCTTAGGATTTGGGTGTGGATTTTTCCAGGCTAAGAGTACAGAACCAGAATGGAACAAAAATGGTTACTGTTCCATGACAGTGTTTCCAACATAGGGCCAGATGTATATAGAATGGTGTCATCTGCGTAGAGATGGATAAGCAAGTTGCCTGCAGCAAAGGCGAAATCATTGATGTATACAGAAAAAAGTGTCAGCCCAAGGATCGAACCCTGAGGCACCCCCATGGAGACAGCCAGAGGACCGGACAGCAGGCCCTCAGACCTGACACACTGAAACCTATCGGAGAAGTAGTTAGTGAAACAGGCGAGGCACTCATTTGAGAGACCAAGGTCCTTGAGTCTGCCAATTAGGATGCTATGATTGACAGAATCAAATGCCTTGGCCAGGTCGATGAAGACAGCTGCACAATATTATCTTTGGTCGATGGCTCTTATGATGTCATTTAGTATCTTAAGTGTTGCTGAGGTGCACCCACGGCCTAGCCTGGCAAGCGAGACCCACATCAAGATGTTGGGTCTGGGAACTCACCATTGGCAGTGCTCAAGCCGAGGGGCGGGATAAAAGGTTGTCTTTCAAATTCCCTATGCACGCAATAGGATAGCGCTACAACCAACCAGAGCAATGAAGTGTCCGGTCGGCAAAACTCTGAACACATCTTCCTTTTGTAAGAAGGACTTCAGTGCCGTTCTTTGTTATTTTGTCAAAGAAAAGATTAACTCCAAGTCTACCAGAGTCACGGCCAAAGATGATTCGAAAGACCGCTGTTCGCCAGCAGCAGCAACCATTTCTTTGTTTTCCCATAATTACGTTAAGCCCACCCACCGACTCTATACACCTGTGATTGGCCTGACCAGAAATAGTTTTTTCCAGCTCGCAATTCAACGGAGAGTTGCTAGACTGACCCTAGCTGCAAATTATATTTGCTGCCGCTAGGGTGCGTCTAGATTTCTAGGCTACCCACGGCCAGTTTGGGAGCCAGACTGCATATCAGAGAGTCTGTGGTGGGACTCAAAATTATCAACTATTTGTTTGTTGACTTGGCTTTCAAAGACTTTCGAGAGGCATGGCAGGATGGAGATAGGTCTGTAGCAGTTTGGGTCTGAAATGTCACCCCCTTTGAATAGGGGAATTAATGCAGCATCTTTCTAGTCTTTAGGTGTCTCTGAAGGTATCTCTGCCAATGGAACTGTTTCCCTTGTATTTATGAATAAGGTAACTGCTAACAAAAGCAGGATGAATTCTGAAGTGTTTATAGTACCTGCTCTGGTTTTCACTAAATGCACGGTGCTTCACAGTGCAGATAGTCAATGACCCTAAGCATACTATCTCAGCAACACAAATACATTTCTAAGAAGAAAAATGTTAAATGTATTTCCAAGTCAATCAGCTGACCTGAATTTAACTGAGCATGCATTTCACTTGCTAAAAACAAAACTGATGGCAAAACACCCCAAAAACTAGCAGGAACTCAAGAGAGCTGCTGTTATGGCTTGGCAGATCATCACCAAGGAAGAAACCCAGAATCTGGTGATATCTATGGGTTCCAGAATGCAGGCAGTTATTGACTACAAATAATTTGCAACCAACTATTCAAAACTCCCAATTTATTTCATGAATATGTTCATTTATCCAAATACTTTTGAGCCTCTAAAATTTGTTTAAGAATGGTTGTAAATACATGGTTCGTACAATAATTTTGACATCCATTTTGAAGATAAAAGTCTACACTTAAAGCACATCTTGATTGTTTAATTTCAAATACATTGTGGTGGCGTACAGAGCCAAAATAATGATAATTGTGTCACTGTCCAAATATGTTCAAACCTGTATTACATTTTTTTTTTTATCTCTTTAGAAAATTTGTTTTGTATCTTAACATTTGAATGTTATACTTACATATACTGTTACAAATACTTACAAATTTATTTAATAAAGCCCTTTTTGTATCAGCAGTACAGATACCCAGCCTAGAACCCCAAAAAACACCCCAGTAATTTGTTTCCCAGGAAGAAACCTAGAGAGGATCCAGACTCAGTGGGTTGGCCATTCCTCTTCTGGCTGTGCCTCGTGTAAATTTTAAGAGTACTTCAATATATGTTATCCTTATCTTTTAATTTTAAGTACTTAAAATGATATAAGACCAGTTACATACACATATCTAGATTTGTTTTGGCTACTATGAGTTTTAATTTTACTTAAACAGCATAACACAGGCAACTTGGTATACATGTACTTTACTGGTAAACAGACTCAACACAATGTCACGTCACTAAGATGTAACGGAAGGATACACTTTCAGAACATCACAGCCACATTTCATCACACTTCCTTTTGTTTTGCAAATTCTTCACAACTTTGCCACCATGGTGAACGTGAGTGCTGACATAATGTTTTGTTTTGCATTTGCGAGCGTTGAACAAAGTCAAAGAGCATCAGTGCCGAACAAAATAAACGTTAGGAAGTGCTTTGTTATGAATTTGGAGATGGAGTTTGATAGGTTATCTGTAATTGAGGATATAGTTTTGAAGTTTTCCTTCTGTCTTGATGTGTTACTGTAATCTAGGTATTGGCTACACCTTCAGCTGGGGGCATAATGAGACCATGCCGGGGCCCTTCATACAGCATCTGAATATATATGGCTGATTTGGGATCAGTTCTTCCTTTTTATTAATTCATCCATTGATATTAATGACCATTATAACTAGATCCTGGATTGGCATTGACATTTCGTTAAGATGTTAACGAAAACTGTTGTACGGTAAATGGATTACTATGGCATCCATTGTTATTCATGAAAAACACACACATCTGATAATTAAAATTGGACTGGGAAATTTACCGGACAAACATACTGTAAGATGGTGAATACCAATTTTTTGGCCGTTAAAAAAATGGTCTCAAGACAAAAGCTTTGGTTAGGTTAAGCAGTACAGTATGTACCCTCGTAAAGAAGCACAACTCTCTTTCTGTTAGCTGATAAATGGCTTCTGACACACTGTTGTTGGTGAAGCTACTCTTCCATGAGGTTTTGAGCAGCCCAAGACCCAGCAAAGCAGTGTCCTTAGTTACAACAATGTTGTCAGCCAGGATGAACATGTACAGTGCATCCGGAAAGTATTCACAGTGCCTCTTAGCAAATAAATTTTGCTAAGATTTCAAACACACTTCTTTCACATTTTCATTATGTGGTATTGTTTGTAGAATTTTTAGGGAAATAATTAATATAATCCAATTCGGAATAAGGGTGTAACATCACAAAATGTGGAAAAAGTGAAGCTCTGTGAATAATGTCCGGATGCACTGTATAAGATTTAATTGTAAGAAGGGTAATGGTTAGAGCACTGGATGCTGTTTAGAACCGTGGTTAGACTGACAAGATACATTTCACTGCACAATCTACACACGGCTCACCCGCTATAGCCTGGGGGTCTATGTGGGAGTATCTGTGTGAGAGAGAAAGAGAGCGGGACATGGTAGCAAAGGATTTCAAAGTTACAGCGTTTTATGGTTCATTAGTGGAGGCTTGGAAGTGGAAATCACCTCTTGAAGTACACTGACAAATCCCGTAGAGACTCTCAATGACCACGTTAACACGCACATCAATATCCTGTTAGAATTCAGGCTCCTCAAGTGTTCTGTTTTTGACTTGATGCATATAAACACCTTGTCCCGTTTACAATAACCCGGAAAAGGTTGTATCCGGGTATTGAGAAACTGAATATGATGGCTAGGAGATGTTGATCATAGCTGGGATACTTTGACATGTACTGTAAACATCTTATCCTGTTAATCGTTGTTTTTAGTGATGTGCACAAACTCATTGTAATGTGTGATGTTTCATCTGTTTGTCAAACAAATCACTACAAAATGGATAACATGCAGTTCTTGCCCAAATATAATCAACCATAACAATTCAATTATCATTTATTTTGAAAATAACAGCTTGGCTAAAGTCACCCCTTGGTAGTCATTTACCTTGGGGTCGGATTTTAATTTTCCACTAGAACGTTCTGCCTAAGAAAGTAACCAAGCTGATACCCATTTTCACTTTCGTTAATTCAGCACAACGCTATACAGACTCCTGTCTTTATTCTGAATACTTACCAATAAAAACGTAAATATTCTAAGACTTTTCATAGAAAAGTGTCAGAGGCACTTTCAGATTGTTAAATCACTAGATTAAATTTGCTAACATGGCGGCTGCTCTAAAAGCTGTCCATGTTCTGTTCATACATGTTTACGCTCATTTGAACCACCTTTGTTGAGGGTTAGCATGGCAGATGTGCTGTTGCCTAATGCCCCTTCATCTCATGAGCTTATCAGCTTATCCTGAAACAGATCCTAACAGGATCTGAGATATTATCCGGGATAGTGTGCGCATGTAAAGGAGCAGCTTGGCGAGATGTGCTTTCGAAGACGCGTCGAATTGCATCTGATGTGTAGTTGCTGCATAGAGACAATGTCATAATCACAAAATTGTAGGGCAAATACAGTTAAAACTAAATGAACAAGTGTAATACATTATATAATTTATCATATTGTTTTCATTTTCTGATTTGAGATAATCTTTGTCCATTTCAATCTTAACGTTTTTCTCTCTCACTGTCTCTTTTGTTGTTTATTTAATGAACCATGGAGTTTATTTTAATTCCTCTCTCTGTTTTACTTCTCCCCTGCAGACAAAGTATTTGGGAAACACCTCTCACAGACCAGACAGTATATCATGTCCCGCAAATCCTGGCTGAAAATGGTGCCCACAGAAGACTGTGATATCCTAATGACATTTCCCGGTACATTAAATCTCTACATTCCCCTTCTATGGTTCAGTATCCTCAATCACAAAGTGAGAGGGCGGTCTTAATTGGCCAATATCACAAAGTGAGACGGTGGTGTTAATTGGCCAATATCACAAAGTGAGACGGTGGTGTTAATTGGCCAACGTGAGCAATCAGCCAATCACTGTGCTAAGGGATTAAATGAATGCAGTGGTGTCTACCTCACCCCTCAAACACTTGGCAGGTATTTTGTTTGATTGGACTGATATTTCCATGGCTCAACCCCCATACAGTTACTGTCTAGCAAGCTTTGCTTTATTATTATTGGAACACCTGAACTGCCAAGAAATGCAAACTTTGTATGATTGCAACCGAGGCTCTAAGTCAGTGGTCCTCAAACCCTTCCATGGAGGGCCTAGTATATGCAGGTTTTCGCTTTTACCTTGTACAAGCCTGATGGAGTGGCTCACTAATTGGTTAGGATCTCCCCTCACCTGCCAGTCTAGGTCCTATTTATGCTCTAATTGAAGGGAAAGACCAAAAACCAGCATACACTAGGCCCTCCATGGAAGGGTTTGAGGACCACTGCTCTAAGTTATTAAAGTCAGTGGAACTGTGGCTATGTCCTCCAAACCATAAACATTCTAGCTAGTGTTTATTAAATATTGAGACTGAACATAGTTTTTTCCTACACAGAACTCACGGACGACCACATCTTGCTGTGGCTGCTGAACCATATCCGACTGGGCATCCCACAAGTTTCAATTCAGATCAGACAGCATCAACATACCCGGGGCTACGCGTTCTTCATTACGACCACATTCGAGAAGTAAGACACCACTTTTGACTGGACACTTTAGTCCATAGGTCTTCAACTCTCTCCTCAGGAACCCATAGCCCTGAACAGGCGCACCTGATTAGTCTGGTCAGCCAGTCGTCAAGCTTTTCATTTATGAATCAGATGTGCCTGTTTCGGCCTAAGGGAACTCTTGAATGTCTGGGGGTCCCTGAGAGAGTTGAACATCATGCCAGAAAAATGAAGCCAAAAATGAAGTCCTGATTGGCTGTTTCTCCCCAGCTTGCTACGCGGGGCAGACCTGATGGGTATGCACAAGGCGGTCAAAGCAGAGTATGGGGGTGGAACACGCAGGTTCTCCTGCGAGGAGGATAACATCTACGAAAACATAGAGAGCGAGCTGTGTTTTTTCACCTCACAGGTCTGTGATGGACATCAACCCCCCGGCATATAAATGTTCATGTTTCCCTTTACCTCAAACTACACAATTTAATCCTTTGACCTTGTTTTAGGAGCGTCAGAGCATCATCAGGTACTGGCTGGACAACCTACGAGCCAAACAAGGGGAGGTCCTTCACAACATCCACTTCCTGGATGGACAACCAATCAGTAAAACATCATTGCTGTATATTAGGAATGGACAAATCTGGGCCTCTGTGTGTCTTGCATCACAACTGTGTCATGGTGGCCAGGGTTCGTATCCCGGTCACAGCATTCCAAGAATGTCTCGTGGTCTGCATTGGGTGGAGCTAATTGGGACAGAGCGGGGGTGAACTTGGATAATTTGACAGTGGTCAAGTTGCTCTCTACTAACTCCTTGTGTACGTTGGGAACCTATGAATTCATTTGTACTGTAGTTGATGAATGTGTAGTCTCGCCATGCATATATCAATTAAAGTCTTAGCAATCCCTGCTTACAGGAAGCATGTGAATGTTCTTTGACCACCGGCACTTACTGTGGACTCAATCTGAGAATTAGAAATGAAAAATTGGGAGGCAAATACGAGTAATCCCCCCACCCAATATGTTATGGTCCCCAGTATAACTACCGTACACTTGGGTTCCGCGTAGAACCCACAGTAAAAAGGTTTCTTCAGTATACATTATGTCAGTGGTTCCCAAACCTCTCCTCGCGGCCCCCCAGCCAGGCCATGCTTTTGTTTTAACCCTGAAATGGCACACCTGATTCAATTAGTCAAAGGTGTAATGTGTAGTTGACTGGGAACCACTGCAATATGTAACCAAAAAGGGTTCTAACTGGAACCAAAAAGCGTTCTAACTGGAACCGAAAAGAGTTCTAACTGGAACCAAAAAGCGTTCTAACTGGAACCAAAAAGCGTTCTAACTGGAACCAAAAAGCGTTCTAACTGAAACCAAAAAGCATTCTAACTGGAACCAAAAAGCATTCTAACTGGAACCAAAAAGCATTCTAACTGGAACCAAAAAGCGTTCTAACTGGAACCAAAAAGCGTTCTAACTGGAACCAAAAAGCGTTCTAACTGGAACCAAAAAGCATTCTAACTGGAACCAAAAAGCGTTCTAACTGGAACCAAAAGGGGTTCTACTGTGTCCCATAACAGGTGTTCCTATGACGACAGCTTTCTTTTTAAGAGTGTGACTGCTAACTCTGTTTATCTCAGTTCCAGAGCTGGTGGCCAGAGGCGTGATCTCTCAGGTTTTCCCCCTCCACGAGCACCGTATCCTCACCCAGCTGATGACGTCGTGGGTCCAAGCTGTCTGTGAGAAGCAGCCTTTAGGTTAGCACTACGATTCAGACCAAGGGACCTGGAGGGAGTTTGATTTTGGGGGGTGTATATTTTTTGCGAACTGTTCCCATTATTGGGGGGGCCACATTGTCTGCTTCAAGCACAAAAACATGAATCATTTCAAACAAAACACAAGACAATAGTCAGTACCATTTATTTACCCTGGTTTTCCACATCTCCTAAACGTCTGCATTGTATGTTTTACCTGGACACAGATATTATGAATAAAATCCCTTCTTGGATTTGTCAGTACAGCAGTACAAACTTAAATCTTCTATTGACTTTAAGTGTTACCTACATTCTCTTACTATCTAATTGAGTGAGGTCATTTTCATTACCAATGAAACATCAATGGAAAAATACACATTTCTTAAAATGTTCTTTCACTAAATGAGGCCAGTTACTCAATGCATATGTCTTTGTCTGCCATGCTGCTGGTATTCAGATGACATCTGTGATTACTTTGGCGTGAAGATCAGCATGTACTTTGCCTGGCTGGGCTTCTACACCAACTCTATGCTGTACCCTGCAGTCATTGGCTTTTTACTGTGGATCCTGGCTGAGGCTGACCAGGTAGTTTGTTCATCATCACATGTCCACACTGGTCAATATAACTATCATCACATGTCCACACTGGTCATTATAACTATCATCACATGTCCACACTGGTCAATATAACTATCATCACATGTCCACACTGGTCATTATAACTATCATCACATGTCCACACTGGTCAATATAACTATCGTCACATGTCCACACTGGTCATTATAACTATCATCACATGTCCACACTGGTCATTATAATTATCATCACATGTCCACACTAGTCATTATAACTATCATCACATGTCCACACTGGTCATTATAACTATCATCACATGTCCACACTGGTCAATATAACTATCATCACATGTCCACACTGGTCATTATAATTATCATCACATGTCCACACTGGTCAATATAACTAT
>JACXGM010024861.1:0-15548 GCA_016801145.1 Umbra pygmaea | reverse complement strand
GGATATTTACAACGGTGATATACCACAAAACTTGTAGCTCACACCTCGATATTTTCTGACATTTGCCTCACCAACGTTATACTTTGGTGTCCGCTTTCCATAATGACTATCCAAAAGTATGAGGTTTTTTAATGTGTGGCGATAGCTGTTAAATGCACACTTATTAAATCAAAGATCAGTTCATTCAAATGCGCTACATAAACTTTTGGCCGCAGCATAAAGTAGCAACCTAATCTGAACAGTGACTTTGGTTCCAATATTATAGGTTCTGCTTTTGTGGGCTCCGCGGGTCATTGGGGCGACTTGCACCAGGGGGGACTTGCCAGGGACGGCTTGGACCCCGCCAAAACTGCTTGCAGTTCTAGTTATTATTGTATCTTATAATAAAATTATGATTATTAATTTACTTTTTTTTACCACTAAGGATCAATTGTCAAATAAACCACTGTTATTACATGCTTCTCTTCCAAACATTATCCTCCGGCAGGCGAAAGGCAGACTTCCAGCACTGGTCAAACATTACTGAAAATGTCCTTCCACCTGAACAGTTATTTCCTCAAGCTGTGATGTCAGTAACCAGCCATCTGTCTCACAGAGATAAACTTGACCATAGACCAGACTCAAATTACATCGACACCTACATCTAAAAGGTGTATTATACTACACTCAAAACTCAGGTAACCTCCCTGAAATTAGATATATTGCAGTAAACATATAAATGTGTACAACAACTGTAAATCCATATATTATCCATATATTTTAGAAACTTAATGCTCACATCTTATAAGTACCACCCTTTGAATATAATTGGGTGAAATGTGTGTACAGTGGATTGCATTTCTCTGTGGACAGTTTTAAGTTGTTTGGAATACAAAATGTGATGACATTTCTTAATAATGTGAATAATATACAAGAAAACATTATATAATACAAAAAACATACAATAGTTGTTGCACAAGAATCCACTTAGACAGGTTAAGACAAGCCTAGAATTTAAGTTCAAGAGTTAATCAAATAGTAAATTACATGGACGGTGTGAAATAATAGGATTTACATTTATCCCCATCCCCGGTGCATGCAACATCTTTTAGGCCGTCTGGACAAGTATTGCATTTCAAGCATAGATTAAAATATAAACATCATGCAGCTTCTTAAAAGTCTAATAAAAAAGAGCAGTGATTGGATTAGTGACTCTTCCGATAATGATAATTATCTATGGCAGCATTTGGGAGGACATACTGACACAGATGCACGAACATGAGCTTACGTACTCTACAAATAGCTTCCATATCTTTTCCCTTTCGAACACATCATCCCCAATGTTTAGGGCAAAGCTGGAAAAGTTCAAAAGTCAAATTTGTCTTAACAAATCCAAGTAAGTTACATGGAATTATTGTATTAAATAAGTTAATAGTTATATAGCATGAAATGTATTAAAGCAGTCAGATACGTCATCCTCTGAACAGAGCTGCAGCGCACGATGGAACCTAAATGTCTCAGTGAAATGACTGACGTTTTAATAGGAGCACCAACATTGTTCCATCTTTGTGATGGGATAAACCCAAAGATGCTCTGCCACCATGGTGGTTTTATTGACATCTGAGCTAATGTTGAACTCATTGTATATAGATTCACCGTCATGCTATTTCTTGGCCCAGTCGCTAATGCAAATTAGAGCCAGTTCTCAATCGGTTTACCTGTTTGAATAAAAAGGAAATAATCAATATATAAAAAAATATATAATATACAAAATATGCAGAAAGGCACAAACGGCATGAAAAGGAAACAATAGAATTGGCAGATGAAATAGCAAAGCCTTGTATTTTGGAAAATCTGAAACCACACAATAGCAGGAGTACCTGGCCCCTTACTTTTAAGGACTGTTATGTTGCATCATAGTATGGTTGACAATGGCAAAGCCTAGGAGGTTTGTTTCAGGATTTTTAGTAAAATCCTAGATGAAATTGTGCTTTTGTCTGCTTTACACAAGACACTGGGAGATTAGTTCACCTTATAGGAGGACAATAAGCAACAATACAAGACCAAATCTACACTTCGGTTGTTTCAGTAGAAAACAGTATGTTTTCAAGTTACTAATGACGTAAATATTTGTTTGACATTACAAAATATTTTGTGTGATTGACAGAAAAATCACAACTAAATACATATTAATAAGGCTTCATGTTACTCTTTGTTAAAGAGCGTATGTACATAGCGATCCAATTTGATTCTGATCACTTTAACCCAGTCAGTCATGTGTTAAGCAGCACAAAAAAGGTTGCTCCCACAAAATTACCACATATATATAATTTCCTTAATTTCTCATATTATACTTTGCTCTCTCTTACTCTTATTAGGTTTAAACATAAGCAAAGTACACAACATGCAAATTCCAGCTCCAAAACACAGACATTGGAAGAAATAAACAACATGATGAAGCTGTTTTAATGGCACATTATTATGTACCTTGTTAAAAACTCTGGGGCTAGTGCAATAAACTAACATCTAAATTCCTACATTATGCATACACCTTTGCTATTCACAAGCTTACTTGAAGCAAGTCAAATATTTGTTTTCAAACCCCAAAAAACAACATCTGTATCCCAGACAACCCTTGGGGAAATGAACAATATAAACCCCCAAATCATCTATGGAGGAGGACCATCTTGCCAATGCAGATATCTTTCATTCTCTTTAGAGAGCTGAGACTCGACTCTACGTCTTCATACAATGAGTCTCATGGAAACGTAAGACGAAAGGCTTGGGAAAAAAACAAACACTGTTAATAGGAAGCGATGGCTCACTGAGCACCATTTCATCACTAAACTGAAAAGCGTAAAATCATTCAGCATGAATTAATAGCAGCTTTAATGCAGTTGAATGAGCGAGCAGCGTTGCTGGGGCTGAGGTAGTCGACTTGTTACATCCCCTCCCACACACCTCCTCCGCACCGCCCTCTCAACACCTACACTGTCTGGCACACAGGAAATTAATATGGATAACAACCTTTCAGTGCTTCAAAGGAATGGAGAAGTTCTTTCACTACTTGGACATTTCCTCTCTCTACCCTGGTGTTCTTTAAGCTTATTATACTGATTATTTGAATTGTCTTATTCAAATTTAACCATTCTTCCTCTTACTGTTCACGACATCCAATTAGTAGTTGTGATTTTTTCTTACCACGGCTACCCAACAGGCTTGGGAAAGTCCAAGATGAGGACATACCTTCTCAGAAAAACAATGTTCGGCTTCTTCACCTAAAGCTCACTAAACCAGAAAGTCAGCACGGGTGGACATACTCCTTTAACTTACAACGTCAGATAAGCTGTGTGGAACAAACAACGTTACCGATAGATGGCTGCTCAGGCTGTTGATATGTTTTGTCAGTTTGTGTCAGCAGAGGAAGTCTGGGTGGTGCTGGTGGATACTTACGAGTACACATCATTATCCACCACGATGCCTTCTGTCAGGTGGGGCCAGGTGGTGGCAAGGTGAAGCTCACTGAACCATGAAACAAAGAGCAATGACGGAAAGAACAAAAGTATATTTCAATTAAAACACTTGCCACAGAATATGAGACAATTTAGTCAACGATCGATTAAAAGCTGGCCAAGATGTAAATGATAATTGTGACCAGTGAGGTAAATTGCTAAATCAAGCATGTGTTGTTGTCATGGCTACAATTCCATCAGTCCTACCTGATTGGATCCTCACAAGCACCAAACGGTAGCTTTCCGAACTCCACCCCTCCGACCTCACCTCCGAGAAGAGTGTCAAAGTCTTCAGGCAATGAAAAAACAGGACAAGACACACTTTCACATTTTAATTGGAAAACTCCATCTTTTCAAGTAGCACGAAGAATAAAAACTTTAAAGACTCTATATCCTTTATCATATTCAACACTCAGAAGGCAGTAAACACAGAATAGTACTTTTTATTTATGCGTCAGAATTATCTAGTGACCAGTTAGTGAGCAGTTAAATAGGCTCGCCGACCTACTAGGGGTGGGCCAGGTGTTGACATTAACTTTATTGCCCACTTGTCTTTGGGACAAGTAAGTCTTTTTTTTACTTTTTTGATAGCAAAAACTAATTGTGCAACGCATAAGTTTCAAGTTGTGATTAACATTCATGTCTGTAATTCCCTGATGAAAGCAATACGAATCTCCCGATTTCACATCAAAACACGAGAATTTATGGTAAAACAGTACAGTACATTTGAATATTTATTCAGGGAGGGTTTTTCATGAAGGCACCAAGGCCATCGCCCATCTAAACCAAATAGCCTATTAACTTAATTTCTCTTAACATTTTGGGTATAATCTGGCAGGTACTGGTAGATGCAACCAATGTACCAATCATTGAGATTATTTAGCTTATATGTTTGACAAATGTTTCTAAAATATGTATTCCCATTTAGAAATAACATGGTATACTGCTGTGCTGGAGACAAAAGATGCGACAAGTTTTAGCTACTGCTTTAAGGTAAACAAAGTCACTATTTTTGGGAGAAAATCTGTCACTTGCTATCTTGAATTAAACTATTATTTTCAAGCAGTTGCAATTCAAACTCAAACTTATTAACAATTATAAATGTAAAAAAACAGTCAGAAAGGCAGGAACATCGGATTTAGACTCACTGTAAAGACACATTTTCTGGCACAATGCTTCTAAATTTGATGTACGGTATTTTGCCTCTTTTTCTGACACTCACTCATTAAATTTTGGCCACCATTGTCAAGTGCCAGGTTTAATCAAACCTGATGGTTTTGTCTGGCTATAAAATGTTAAAAACACTTTAAATATAACTATGGTACATTAGACTATGTGTATGCAAGATGTCACAACCTATTTATGTGCATATTAAAATGTTTACTAACAGTGAATGAGCACTTATGGAAACAGCTGTGTGTCAGTGTAACCACCAGAAGAGTGTACAACGGCGATCAACTCACCATCTCATAATCTGAAAGAGCAGTTTGGAAGGTTTTTTGAAAGCTAATGTGACCTCTGTAATACTGTCTTGTGTCTTCTCACATACAAAGTGACAACAAACAACAAAACATAAGAAAATATACCCGTCTTTGAGAAATTAAACCAGGAAAAAAATACATCCGAACTCACCAATGGCAGATTAATTTGTTTAGCTCACTAACTATACTTGTTAAATTTCCATTTCTTTTTCTGTTCTCCTTGTGTTATTTTTTTTACAAGCCTTAATGTAAATTCCTGTCTTAGGCTCAGTAAATCATTACCTCAGAGATGCAAATTCAGTAGAGGACTTGGACTTCCCAGTGTTCACTATTATTATTGGGCCGCCAGCTTTCAGAAGCTCCTTCTCTGGTTGCATTCTATACATCTTGGTGCCACATAGAGGGTCTTGTCTTGCAATTCTAAATCACTCCCTGCATTACTGTGCACTGCTCTCCCAATGTCCCCTTCTCGCTAAACTGGCAATCCTGTAGTACTGTCAACACAAAGAATCTGGTACCAGTTCCATCGCCATTTTAAATTGTCCTTTACATCCATTATGGCCCCTATTAATAACAACCACATATTCTCGTCATCTCTTGTTGACAATGCCTTCTCTCTATGGATAGCAGAGGTATTAAGACATTCCATGATTTAGTGTTTTTTAGCTTCCCCAACTTCGCCTCTAAACACACTTTGCCTCCATCTCACTTTTATTGTTACCTGCAAATGAGTAATTTTGTATTCTATAAATGTTCTGGCTTTCCCAATATACCGCCCACCCAGCCCTGGGATGCTTTATTGACTCTTCTACCTCAACAGAAAGCATTGATTTCTCAGGTTTATTAATAGATTATGTCATTGGACAAACACTCCACTAACATAACTACATTTGCGTTGGAGCAGGAATTGGGTGAAGGAGGAGTGGTGGGATAGACCGATTGACAGAGTAAGCTCTACTAGAACTTGTGCCCATCTCGGACTTATACAGTTTAAGGTTGTTCAAAGAGTTCACTTAACTAAGTCCCGACTGTCAAAAATCGACCCTACTATAGATGTGTGTGACAGATGCTGTGCCCCCATATGACCTGTATCATATGTTCTTTCTATGGCCTAAACTGAGAAACTACTGGAACTCTAAATTCCAAATTTTATCTGAAGCACTTAAAATGCGCTTCCCACCTCAATAGCTTTTTTTGGGTCGCAAAAGCCTCGCTTTTGTTAAACCATGATATGGTTGCCCTTATATCACTATTAGCCCGACGTAGGTTTTTGTTTTAGTACAAGTCTTCTCAGCCTCCCTTAACTTCTCAGTGGCTGAGTGACATTATGTCTTCCCTGCAACTTGAGAAAAACAAGTATTCCCTTAGGGGAAAACAACTTTTATATTTAATTTAGACTTGTATTTTTACTTTTGTTTATTTATTTTTTGATTATGTTTGTCATGTCCTTCCTTTTTGACACTTGTGATTAACTTATTTAGTTATTCATTTATTTGAATTTATAGTTTCTGTCTCAGAATGTATTGTGTATTTTTGTTAGGTTATTTAGGTGGGAGATGGGACTGATGACTGGGTAGCATTGATTTGTGTTGGATGGAGGGGGGGCTGGGGAGAGAATCGGGTTTGTTGGGATGTATGGGGAGGGGGGAAGAGAAAGTTGTTGTGCGTTCTCTTTTGTTCCCATGTTGTTGACACTTTCATAGGTTTCATTTACAACATTTATTAACAACAGGATGGCGGTTTATTAGCAACGAAGTTGAACCGCGTCTTAAATCTTCCGTTGAGAACTCGAAGGTCCAGGGTGTTTCTGTGTCACCATCTGGTTTGCTGTTGTCGCTCATTCTCCGAACAAATATTTCACCAACCGTTACATAAGTTAGTTGGGAAAACATTAATTTACATTGATTACACACTGGAAGCTATCAAACACCTAATCAGGATATTGAAACCAGCGATGTAGTAACAGGATATGGGATTGGCAGATGCGTAACGTCATTCTCAATATTACTAGATTGCGTTTCGCCAGCATGCTCATTTGGATATTATCGCTTACGATGTCATATCGCCCACCCCTACCTCCTACATTTCCCGGCCTTCCCTGCACCACTCAAATATTTCAGAATCTTTTTGCAACAGTAAAATATACCCTGGAGAGCAGGACTTAACATAACTGTGGGAGGATTCATCAACTATTTACTGTGGTGAAAAGAGAAGGCGAGTGGATTATATCAGTTTCCTAAACAGTTGGTAATGCGCACAGAGGCGTTGAAAACCCAAAGCTTCCAGTACACCCTGTGGGCTAGCCAATATAGGCCTTGCACCGATTAGGCTTTTGATTTAATATATCTGTTGTCCTCCTTCTTTAGCTCCTTCCTGTTTCTTGTGCTGTGTTGTTACTGAAAAGATAAGATTTGCTTTTATAAGAGGAGACAGGTAGACATATAGGAATGTGAATGGGCGAGTTGGTTGGATTATACAACCCACCTAGTCAACGTGGGCCAGGGTCAACATCACTAATAGCTAACCTAATTTTTCCTTATTTAGTGGGCTGTGTGTTGGTGTTGTTATATTGCGTACCAGGGGGTTGCTGAGGCCAGGAGTATTGCTGCCAATCCTGGAGGACATAAGTGAAGCGGATAGCGATGTTGATGGGAGGCAAAGGAGTCAAGGGACATCCCTGGAGCACAGTGGAGGACAGACAAGAGGAAGAGAAAATGATATGCCCCATCTTGTGCTATCCATCATATCTTTCATAGAATTCAATTGTAGGGGCTGGGTCCCGGGTTAAAGCCCGAATCTGCAAAAATATCATGCCGAAATCAAAGTGCATCTTAGTCCGTCCGACATGGGACGACATATTCTAAGAAACTGGATGCAAAATTAACTTTGTGGCGGTTTTCAAAGAGTAAACAGGATCATTTGAGATGCATGCTGAGTGGATCTGGTGCTTCCATCCTCATACTCACTATCTTAGACTTGAAGATGTCCAACAGGCCAGAGAGGTGGTTGTACTGGCTGGGGACTTTACGAAGGTGGACCATCTCAAAATCGGTGCGCACCCCTAGGCCCTGGCACTCCCCGTGGAACATCTTCCTCATCTTTTGCTGGATCTGGACGAACATGGGCACCTGGCTGCATGGTATCCACAGGAACACATGAGATGGACGTCTTTAACATTGTCTCCTAACAATTGAAGGATTTCTGATGTTGTACTGGTGTTGACTGATCCAAAATGAAATTATGTCCAATACCATTAATTGCAAATATCCAGATTTACATATCAACTCCAAATTAATAAGACGGTCAAGGACAATCTAGTTTAATTACTTGTGGTTTTCCTCCCCTTTGCCATTAGTTAGGGATTGAGGCATACATGTAGAGATGCAGAACAAATTATCTTTGACAAACTTTGGTTTGGAATTGATCTTTTTTACTTTATATAAATGGCACTGCTGATATTAGTGTGGACGAGCAGCCATACCCAGAAATCCTATAACTACCTCAACCCTGTTTTACCACAGCAACACAGCAACACCTTCTGGATGCCAAAGGAGCTACAGACAAAATGTACGCCACACTGTGGACTCAATTACAAGTATTACAATATAATAACATATACTGTCATAGCTGTTGAATTTTATTCTGTTCAACAATGGCATAAAAAACTGAATCACTGACTAAATTATGGTTAAAAACCCTCAGGGCATTAGCAATAGATCAAGTGAAGTCAATGTTCTGACGTCCTGACATTCCACTACATGCTTCCTCTTAATTTTCCTCCAACTCTAACAGTGTGTAATCAGTGTCACTCTACCAAACAGTAAGCTGCCAGGGCGCAGTGGGAGAGCATATGACCTTGCTGCTAACACAGAGCACCACCAAAGAACAGCTACATTGCTACTATCGCCCATCCAGCCCAGCGTTGCCATGGACACCGCCTGACCTACCGCAATATGATGCCACAAAGAGCTGTACTCACCGCCCACAGTGTTGCTATTTTAAAACGTAGCTTGTGACATTACACAGAAAAGCACACAAAAAGGGCATGTTGCCACTAGCTGTGTGAATGTGTGAGAACTAACATTAATTTTCCTTCGTGTGGATTCATGATTATGAATAGAAGATATCGGCATTATCACCTCTTCTCTTATTCCCAAATGTGAATGAGTGTTAAGAACATTTTTCAAAAGAATATGAACTGTTGTCGTAGCATCGTAATGTATCTGTGATTGAGCTATATTACTTACCAGCCTGTGTTGGCCAGCGAGATGGAGATGGAGCTGAGCAGAAGGTTACACTTGGACTCACTTATGACCGCTTCACAGTTGGCCCCAGGGGAGATTACCACAAACTCACGCAGGCCATACCTGCAAACACAAACAGGATATTTCAACAAGAACAGACAACAACTCAGCCACTCGCCCCATAATCACCCATAAAACCTCTGTATGAATTCCATTTGTGACAAGGTTTCATGAAACTGGGCGGAATACATACATTGCAACTTTTCAGGAGAGCAAAAATAATAAAACCTTTTTTTTTACTTCCAAGATGCACTTTTTTCAAGTAATGGCATCTTAAAGTTGTGCATTGACCTTTCATTTTAGCTAAATAACAAAGCTGTGTGTATATTGTAAATATAAGAACATGACTTTGCCAAGCCTAGTAAAAAAGCCAGGAGAGACTCAACAGCACTGAGTCACACAGAGAAAGTTGAGAGATGAATTACAAATGTTGTGTACTTACTGAATTTTTTTACATTTGGTTAGAAAAAAAACTTCACTTCCTTAGGAAATGTAAATGGTTTCAGTGGGTATTACACAGCTCTCAAAATATAACGTTACCTCTCAAAATGCATTTAATTGATTGTTCAGACAATTAAACATTTCATAGCCTTGAATTAAATTATAGCACTATGGGAACTTTCGTTTTAAGATAAATGGTACTGTATTTAATGTGGGATGTGTTTACTGCTGTATTTAAACATTTAATTTGTTGAATAAATATGTCATTTATTATTTGTATATATATATTTTGTTTTTCAACTATATCATACACTCTGCTCTTGTGGTTTGTTGTGTATACATACACACATACATACATACATACATACCAGTACATACATACATACATACATACATACATACCAGTACATACATACATACCAGTACATACATACATACCAGTACATACATACATACCAGTACATACATACATACCAGTACATACATACATACCAGTACATACATACATACCAGTACATACATACATACATACATACATACATACATACATACATACATACATACATACATACATACATACATACATACATACATACATACATACATACATACATACATACATACATACATACATACATACATACATACATACATACATACATACATACATACATACATACATACATACATACATACATACATACAACGATGTAATACCATATTTTTTATTATTTCTATATTTACTACTCTTTTATTAGTGTTTGACTATAGTGTCTCCAAAAAACATTTCGTATTCCACAATGTGGTTTTAACAAGCATCATTACGGCAGTATGTTTGTGTTATAATATTATTGTGGAGATGCGCTTATTGATGTTATTTTTAGAATTCACAGCCATGACAATGGAACTTGTTTTTCTTTCAATGACCAGCGTACCACTGCTGAGTAAACAGTATTTATTGATATATAAAAGCAATATACATAGACAGGATAATGATACCCTACAGTATGGAGTGTTTTTTCTACACTCAAATGCACAGCCTAAAATGTAGAATTTGCAATAAAGACAGATCAGTGTTTGCCCATTCACAAACACTGTACAAGCATAATCATCTTGTCCTCATTGCATTTCCTTAGTTCCACCTATATCAAATTTGTTTTTAAATATCAAGAAATACATTTTGTACAGTTTCTGTAAGCTGGATGAGAAAACAGTTCCATTCTCATAGTGTAAAACAACTTTAAATAAAAACATTCCACCCTATCATACATAAAACTGTGCTGAGACATTGGAATGGTCTCCGTTTATGAGCAAGTTTCATGTGTCACAGTCGATTTATCTGGCCCTGCTATATAATACTTGCCATAGAAATAGAATGGATAGAAAGGCTATTGAACTGCTTGGCGTGGTCTTTCCATTAGTACAAACAAAATGCGATTGTTATTAATTGTCACGGTGACAACATGCAAATCAGTTTAATGCGAAAATAGGCCGCTAGATCTTTGCAATGGAATGGTACACATAAAAATGGCTGCCGCTCTGACCATTCTGCTACATGGTCATATGTTCTGGTCCATATTGATGATTGTTCATTTTAATATGATCACCGCAAGGAGTTGACAGTTTACTCACATTTTCTTTTTTCCACTACACCTGACATAATTACAAATTTACACCAGATACAAACTGACAAGGTAACATGATAAGAGATGGAGAGTTAATAGAGAATGGGAGCAGAATAAACATAGGTTCAAAACTTCGGCATTGGATGAAGACACGACCAAATGTGCAAAATTTACGGAAATATTTTAAGAGCAAATCAGCCTGCAGTTGGCGACTCAAAGCCTATGATGATACATGATGGCGACGGTGATGAGACAGGTAGGACAGGTTACAAACAAACACACACAAATCGATCTGTAGCACATTAGCTTTATGTTGACAATTTATACATGATTATTGCCAAAATGTAAAATAATGCACCCCAAACTGTATGGTAAGTTCAGTTGTCACAAAGGTATTTTAATTTTTAAAAAGCTCACATTAGCTCAAACATGCCAATTTATTTGTGATTATGGTCAAACTTTCAAATATTACACCCCTAATCAATGAAACGTTTGGCTAGTGTAATATGATTGTAAAAATTACATTCTAAATGAAAAACATAGTTTCCATCCATGCATATAAGTGACCTCTGACAGGGCTAAGCCAGGCAGAAGCTATTGATTAGTGGATAAAGTAGGCCTAGGCCACAAGTGAAATATATCTCAGAAATATGTAATTTGGTAAAAATATCAATTAAACCTCCACTATGTAACTTTCCATTCATTTTTCCTGTCGGCCCAAATTTTACGGAGCTTTTGTAAATTATTTTGTATACGTTATATACAGTTGTGCTCAAACGTTTGCATACCCCTGGATTATTGGTAATAGATGTACCAATTTAAAAAAAAACATGAGTGAGCAGGCAAAACAATTTTGTTTCATTCATTCATATTCAACTGTAAGTCATAACAGAATGGCACACTCATAAAACAAAACATGGAAACAAAGAAAATAATTAAATGTATGCCTGTATGTCTACCAAGGTTACCTGTGGGCTTTTCTTTGTACCCCAAATAATTCTTCTAGCAGTTTTGGCTGAAATCTTTTTTGGTCTACCTGACCTTGGTTTGGTATCAAAAGATCCCTGAATCTTCCACTTCTTAATAAGTGATTAAAAAGTACTGACTGGCATTTGCAAGACTTTGGGCATCTTTTTATATCCATTTCCAACTGTATGCAGTTCCAGTACCTTGTTACGCAGGTCTTTTGACAGTTCTTTTCTGATCCCCATGGCTCAGTATCTAGCCTGCTCAGTGAATCCAAGTGAGAGCTATCAAACTCATTGACTATTTATACACAGACACTAATTGCAATTTCAAATGTCACAGGTGTGGGAAATTAACCTTTAATTGCCATAGTATTATTTATATTATTACATATATTATTTTTTATTTTTTAATCTGTAGATTATTTGAGGTCACCTAAAAGGCATCGGTGTCTTAGATGCAGAACACCCTTATATAGTTATATCATTCTAAACTGTTTAAACTGTATTTAAGACTTATTAAAACATCAATATATTTGTTTCTACACTTTTCATTTATCCGTCATGTTTTTAAACAGTCATTGTCAGACACATGCTTCGAGAGGTTTAGTCCTAGAAAAACTTTGAAACACCTTTTACAAACTGGCGCTGCGATGGATTTGGTTTCCCCTTTATCATTGGGCTTGTAAGCAATTTTACTTTGGGCACCATGCTTTAGTTTAAGGATGATTGCGCTCCATTGCCGTTCTCTCTAGCTGCCGGTTTCTCTCTCTCGCAGTGTTTTATTGTATTGAAATGCGTAAAATGCTAGTATAGTACAGTTTTAAAATTCTGTTACCGTGGTACTTTTTCAGTACCGGTTTACCGCACATCCCTACAAGGGACCAAAATGAATTGACTCAAAAGCTGTTTCCTGGACAGGTGTGGGCTATTCCTTCATTATTTCCCCACCAATTAAGCAGGTAAAGGTTCTGGAGTTGATTCCAGATGCCAAAAGCCAGCCCAATTCAAGAACAGCATTCTTTGGACAGATGAAACTAAGATAATCGTGTACCAGAATGATCGAATGAACAGATTATGGAGAAGGCTTGGAATGGCTCATGATCCGAATCATACCACATCATATGTAAAACACGGTGGAGGCAGTGTGATGGCATGGGCATGCATTGGATCCAATGGCCCTGAGTCACTAGTGTTTATTGACGATGTGACAGAAGACAGAAGCAGCCAAATTAATTCTGTAGTGAATTATATTGTCTGCTCAGATTCAGCCTAATTCAGCGTAGTTGATTGGACAGCACTTCACTTTACAGATGGACAATGACCCAAAATACTGCTGTTTTTAAGGCAAAGAAGTGGAATATTCTGCAATGGCCCAGTCAATCACCTGATCTCAACCTGATTGATCATGCATTTCACTTGCTGAAGACAAAACGTAAGGCAGAAAGACCCACGGACAAATCACAAAGGAGGAAACCCAGCATTTATTGATGTCCATGCGTTTCAAATTTCAAGCAAAATGCTAATGCAATGCTCAGACATTTATTTCTGATGTAGGGTTAGTTTGTAAACATTGTGTCATTTTGTTTTCAGTTGTGTATATTCACTAGAACCCATTTCTCGATACTTAGTTCCCTTTTTTTTTCAAAAGTCTTCACACAGTGAGCACAACAGGAGTCTATGTGTGCTAAACTGTGGATTATTTTGTATTGCTTTGGCACAAAATGCATTCAATGACTTTATCTTTCAAATTACATGAATTATTTTGTCACTCAGACACAACCATCACAAACTCTAAGTACCTACAGCTCAATTTGAACATGTTTACATACTCTTCTCAAAACTGTTAAAAGTTGAAAACCTACCATAACACAAATTTTAATAAGACAGCAATTTGCTACATTTCTACATTACCAATACCATATGAAATACATTCCTAATCTAAAAAATGAAATGCTATCAAAACAATTCGGCCAACCACAGCTGATATTTTGTACTGTAATATTAACATGGACCTAGCCAGAGATGGAGAAGTGGCTGACAGAGGAAGAAGAGAGGCTGACAGAGGAAGAGGAGTATGTCTGCATAAGACTGAGAGGAAGATCAAGAGCTGTAATCTCAGATGAGATGAGGGCTACTGTAACTGGTCATAATATAATTGAGGTGTATTGACCAAGATGACATACAATGTGATGTGAATGAAAACATGTGGCCACATGCAGAAGACAGGATTGACTAGCATTGTATCTGTATCAGTAGATATAGAGATATTCTTGTATTTTGAAATCCCCCAACAAAAAAATGACAAAACATATTGCAGCATATTGCGTCATATGTGATTCATACCTGTAATATATACTGCAGTGAATTCTAAACATTCTAAATTTGTTCTTGTTGTTTCGGACAGAGTTTTTTGAGTGAAACAAGTGTGGTGGCTGGGTGACAACTTTTGCTAGTTTTATGGAAGAAGGATTTGATGAATATATTATTTTGGTAGTTTTGTTGCATTTTGGATGTGAAATTAACTGCTGTGCAAATCTGAAAGTTGGTAAGGAGAACTGTGTGAAGAGTTTTAGAAAAGCGACCTAACTATTGAAAAATGGGTCCTAGCAATTGCTTTATAAAAATACCTACAAATGGGTACACAGAACTAAGAAAGTTTTTAAGAAATGGACAAAATACATTCCTCAAATATAACATTTAGCTTATTTGGTCAATGTCTATATTTAGTCTAAATACTGAGAATATTTTGATTAATAGTGTTAAGTTACATTTAAGTTGTATCTCTCTAAATTAGAAAAATGAAACATGTACAGTAGGAAAGAACACATGTAAATGGGATAGATTATTTGCAGTTATTATTTACCTAATCACAAAATGGAAAGGTGAACAACAAAATTCCAGCCCTGCATAATGCCATATTGTGTATTGTGCATAGTCTGTTAATGCAAAAACAATTGCTGTTTAAAGGGGCAATATGTAGAATTTAGTCCCCACATGGATATTAGCTGAACTGTTTAAAGGGGCACCATGTAGAATTTAGTCCCCACATGGATATTAGCTGAACTGTTTAAAGGGGCACTATGTAGAATTTAGTCCTCACATGGATATTAGCTGAACTGTTTAAAGGGGCACTATGTAGAATTTAGTCCCCACATGGATATTAGCTGAACTGTTTAAAGGGGCACTATGTAGAATTTAGTCCCCACATGGATATTAGCTGAACTGTTTAAAGGGGCAC
>JACXGM010024860.1:0-15542 GCA_016801145.1 Umbra pygmaea | reverse complement strand
GTACTTACGGGTGAGATGTACCCCTTTGCTACATTTTAGCTGGGTGAAAATACATTAAATATAGAGACTATATAGAGACTACTACTGTACTTACGGGTGAGATGTACCCCTTTGCTACATTTTAGCTGGGTGAAAATACATTAAATATAGAGACTATATAGAGACTACTACCGTACTTACGGGTGAGATGTACCCCTTTGCTACATCTTAGCTGGGTGAAAATACATTAAATATAGAGACTATATAGAGACTACTACCGTACTTACGGGTGAGATGTACCCCTGTGCTACATCTCAGCTGGGTGAAAATACATTCAATATAGAGACTAATACTGTACTTACGGGTGAGATGTACCCCTGTGCTACATCTTAGCTGGGAGAAAATACATTCAATATAGAGACTATATAGAGACTATATAGAGACTAATACCGTACTTACAGGTGAGATGTACCCCTGTGCTACATTTTAGCTGGGTGAAAATACAATAAATATAGAGACTATATAGAGACTACTACTGTACTTACGGGTGAGATGTACCCCTGTGCTACATTTTAGCTGGGTGAAAATACATTAAATATAGAGACTATATAGAGACTACTACTGTACTTACGGGTGAGATGTACCCCTGTGCTACATTTTAGCTGGGTGAAAATGCATTAAATATAGAGACTATATAGAGACTACTACTGTACTTACGGGTGAGATGTACCCCTGTGCTACATCTTAGCTGGGTGAAAATACGTTTATATAGAGACTAATACCGTACTTACGGGTGAAATGTACCCCTGTGCTAGACTTTAGCTGGGTGAAAATATTAAGTATATAATTTTTTTTCAACAATTGTTTTGGTGTGGTTGTATTTTATTGACAGGAGAGTAGGTAGCAGAGGGATGTGGGTATGTAGGGGGAGAAGGACAAGAAAGCACAGTGCGTCTGTTAAACTGATGTGTTTTATGTCTTCTAAAGTAGGGACACTGGAGAATAAAGGTAATCAAATCAATAATGAGAATAAAGGTAATCAAATCAATAATGAGGATAAAGGGAATCAAATCAATAATTAGGATAAAGGGAATCAAATCAATAATGAGAATAAAGGTAATCAAATCAATACTACAGAATAAAGGTAATCAAATCAATAATGAGGTGATATTTGTTGATGTTACTCCAGCAGGAAGAGGTCTCCGTCGCCCTACTACAACAGAGGGGCCTACAGGTCAAGGTCTCGCTCCCGCTCATATTCTCCACGTGAGTCCTGTGTAGTCATGGCTACGGCATATTGTTTCAAACCGTCCACGTTTGGATTACTTTAACAAATCCATCAGGCAAAACTACCATTTCTTCAAGAGTTATTTAAAGGGGAACAATGACGATTATCTATAGTTTGTTTATGTTTCTAAATCGCTTAAGTAATTGTTTTACTCTCAATGCGCAGCTCTCTCACTTCAAGAGAGAAGGGTTAAGCTGGCGTCAGTTCTACGTCAATGTTACAGTTGTGCTCAATAGTTTGCATACCCCTGAATAATGAAATTACCCCTGTTCAATAGTTTGCATACCCCTGGGGAATTGTACAATTCTTAAAGAACACATGAGTGAGCAGGCAAAACTTATTTTTTCTCATGGGATTCATATTCAACTGTAGGTCATAACAGAATGGCACAATTATAATAAAAAGCATGGCAACAAATAAAATAATGAAATTACCCCTGTTCAAAGTTAACATACCCTCAGTAAACAATACTGTGATTTGCCCCCTTTAGCATCAATGACAGCGTGCAGTCATTTGTGATAGTTGTCTAAGGCCCTGAATTTTCACAGGTGGTATAGCTTCCCATTCATCTTGGTATTCTTTTCAGTATAGTCCTCGTTTGTCCCCTCTCCAAACCTAGAGCGTATGCGTATGACCATAAAGCTCTATTTTGTTCTCGTCACTTTAAATCAGTATGCCAGAAGCTGTGAGGCTTTTCAAGGTGTTGTTGGGCATATTGTAAACAGGCATTTTTGTGGCACTGGCGCATTTAGGGGTGTCACGCTACCAAAAATTCAGTAGTCGATGCCAATACCAGTAAACAAACACGATTCTCAATGCCGATTTTGATACCATGGTAAAAAAAGATTTTCTAAGATTCCATGTAGTTAAACTTGAAACATGTACTTCTTTATTAAAATACTTAAAATATAAACTTGTCATAACAAGACATGTATTGCATAGAAAAACATAATAAAGTGCAATTGATGCTCATAGTGCTACTATATTGTCCCCAGATACATTCCAGACATCTTTTCAAAAGTAGTGTGCAAAAACAACAACAATGCAAAACAGAATATTGGATATAGCAGTGCAGCCATTCAGCTAAAAATATGAACGTTTTTGTTTCACAACATTGCACACCTTTTCTTGGCTAGTTCAAGGTGTTTAGAGAGGAAAACTAACATGTCAACATGGTCTTGGGTAATTCGCAAATGATTGTGTGTAATGTGTTGGGCTGTATGTCCCATGTGTATGGCTGTATTGTATTGGATAATAAAAGCTTTGAATCATATGTTCTTATCAGTCTGATACGTTCCCCATCTGGGAAATTATTAAATGGATTTTTCGAACAGGGAGTCAGAAACGGGGCTTGCTCTGTCCGCTCCACGCATCGACTAGTTATTGCAGTACCTCCGGGAACGGTGCACCCATTTCAAGTGTGAAAATGAAAAAGTATATTATCCTCCGTCGAACAAAGCAGACTACCTAGCTAGCAAATTTCAAGCTCTTCTCGCTTGCTGTTGCTTTTTCCTGCTATTTTCAGTTATCCTCCCCTGACACAGCTAGCTAGCTACAGTATTGCCAACACTGGCATCTTCGCTATCGGTGCCTACGGTGCTTCAAATATGGGCATCGTCGCAGTTTTTTCATTTTAGAACCGGATGTTTTCGGTAGTTTTGGTTCTCGTGACATCCCTAGGCGCAGTAAAGGCTTCTTTCTGGCAACTCGACCATGCAGCTCATTTCTGTTTAAGTATCGTTGTATTGTGCTCCTTGAAACAACCAGTCTTTTCCAGAGCAGCCTGTATGTCTCCCGAGGTTACCTGTGGGTTTTTCTTTGTATCCCGAATAATTCTTCTGGCAGTTTTGACTGAAATCTTTTTTGGTGTTCCTGACCTTGGCTTGGTATCAAGATCTTCCACTTAAGTGATTGTACCGTACTGACTGGCATTTGCAAGGCTTTGGATATATTTTTATAATTTTCCAAATTTAAGCAGTTCCAGTACCTTATTACACAGGTGTTTCAACAGGTCTTCTGGTCCCCATGACTCAGTATCTAGCCTGCTCAGTTCATCCATGTTAGAGCTATCAAACTCATTGACTATTTATGAATACTAATTGCAATTGCAAATGCTACATGTGTGGGAAATTAACCTTTACTTTACATTTTAACCTGTGTGTGTCTGTAACAAGGCCAAACATTCAAGGGTCCGTAAACTTTTGATCAGGGCCATTTGGGTGATTTCTATTATCACTATGGTTTACAAAGTAAGCACACCACTATGTGATAATTAATGGCTTCATATGAGCACTATCCTTACATAACAGTCAGATTTCTTGCATGAACAGTCATACTGTCAAAATCAATGCTGACATTTCAATTTCCAAATGTAGGGCTTTTGGTCATTTGGTTTTAATTATTTTTCGAATTTTGGTTTTGTAAATTTGTTTCTTTGATACATTCAAATCTTTTTTTTCCTGTTCCTTCAATTTTAATAACACATTAGATAACCTGATTTCATAATGCTGGTCCAAGCTTGAATAAAATGAATGATTTCGTCAGCTCCTCCAAGCCTGAATAAAATGAATGATTTCGTCAGCTCCTCCAAGCCTGAATAAAATGAATGATTTCGTCAGCTCCTCCAAGCCTGAATAAAATGAATGATTTTTTTCAGCTCCTCCAAGCCTAATATTGTAGTCTACATTATCCCTAGTAAATTATTTGCGTGAAAAACGAATGTTCTGTCACCAAGAAACTGGGAAAACCCAATTGCATTTGATACACAATATAAACATTTCATATGATAAAGCTTAGTTGCATGGATTAAAACATATCTTTTTTGACATCTCGGCCAAAGAAGAGAAAAGTGGGTGCGTTCAAATTGTAAAAACAAATAAAAGCTTTACCTTCTGAATTCACGTCTATAGTTTCTTAACAAAACATACCACTCCAGTAATAGTATATTATTAATAAGCTGAGGATTTCAGATGAGAACATATCATTTATGGAGCAACCTACAGACGTAGCACTCGCGCTAGCTTGATCTCTACAAGTGAGAGAGCTGCCTGATGAGAGCGTCAATACTTGCTGCGATTTAGGAACAAAGTCAAACTACTTGGTCGTCATTGTTATGCTTCAAATGTTAACTACAGTGTGGAAGACACCTACTTGATCATTATTTTGGTATTTTTCTTGTTGTAATACCAGACAGATTCTTGATAATGTTGTCTTTCTGTAACAAATCAATGTTCTTCCCATAGGTCGTTATTGAAAAGAACATCGAAGTTCCCTAAAGAACGGACCTCATCCAGGAACTGGATTAGGTTGTTCAGAAGACATCTGTGTCTCCTTGTTTTGTTGTTGTAAAATGAAATGCCCTGGTAGTAGATTAAATCATGCTAGTGTTTCTGTTAGGCATTTGAACTTAGTGTGTTGTCTCTTGTTTACTTTGTGAAGAACTGGTGGGCATTATATCTATTTGTTTTGTAAACAAATGCCTTTCCAGAATGAGTTGTTATAGCTTGGATGTAGCTTGAATCTGTTGCAGTTACTCTGCAATAAAGTTTCTTTATATCCTATCTTCAGTGCCTGTTTTAAAATATTGTCCCATTCATTAAGTTATGTTCAGATGTTATGTTCCTGCAGAATGTTAGTAAGAATTGTTTTTTTTGGGGGCTTTAGCAAGGAAATAAGTTGTGTATGATTGATTCTGCAATCCTGTTCACTTTAAAATGTGGTACCTGAGTCTCTAGGAAGTATTTTCTTGTCATTTTCACCTGAATGGTTGCCAGGTGTGTTGCTAAGAAACCTACAAAGCCAGCAGAACACAGCTTTCACTTGGTGTCTGGAAGTTGCTCTGTTTCAACCAGATTACAGGAGTACAATCCTGCAGTACCTGTGTTGTCATTTCTGCCCTTTAATTATAATCTGTTTGTTTTTCATTAAATTATTATTTTTTAATTCAATCACATTTAGGCACAATTGCCAGAACAACTGACAAGAACAACTACTTGGGTTGACTTTCTCAATGGTGCAACAAGAACAGTCACCATATCAGGTGACTGGCACAATGATCTAACGCTATCTAAACAGATGCTGTCTCTTAAATAGATTATAATATATGTAAAAACGGTTTGAAAGTAATGTAAACCATTGCATCCAACGGAATGACACAGCACTGGTAATTGACTGTTCATTATTTTCAAAGCAAATCCTTTTGACTTCAACGTAACTGCAATAGTATTTGACAATTTGAAAACCTGCAACCCAAATTAAACCTCATTATACTTTTTTCTTAAATGTCCGTGCCATTGTGTGTTGGAGGTGAATTACCGGCCCACCCGGACAACTACATCTTCCACGTGATGGCCGTGGAACCCTTCATTTATACCGTCTATGGTGGAACCTGGAAAAGCTCCACACGCATGTCAGTTAGAATGCCTACATGGGCGTGTTCCTTCGTATAGGAAGTGTCACCCTGCTTGGCTGTTCAACTCCGTGCAGCTTCTCTGAATGGCCGGTCGAGGCCTCAGTCAGGGTCGTGGCCAAGCAGTTGCGCTTCTCTCGCTTATCAACAATACCGTGTCAAACCAGGATTAATAAAACCGTTAACTGTTCAACATCCGCGTGTGAAATACATTACATCCCAATTTAGACAAAGTCCGTCAGAAATGATCAGACGGGATTTGTTTTCAAACAACATCAGGGTTTGAACTCATTCGATCCCTTTTATTTCCCTGCGCTCCTTTCATTGGTTGGATGGTCAGTGTCGTACTGTGACAACGCATGGTTACTCGCCTCGGTCAATGTTGTAGTACGAGCCTAAATTATCAACTGCACGTTTCTTTGCAGCACACCTGGAGGGGTCGAGGGTTCACATTTAGGCTCCAGTGTCCCAACCTCGATTCGCCTAGTCCGGGGTCCTGACACCACCTCCATACCCATACCCAGCTGGATGTTGTGGGGAAATCTCTGACGCTCAAAAACACATCCAAACAATTTTTTTTATATTTAAAGGCATGATTTTATTTAGAGGCGGCGCTTGTTGCCTCCAGAGAGTAGCGTAGAAACGACACTTTTTTTCAGTCCCCGTAAAAAAAATAGTTTGACCAGGAGCAGAGTTGGAGCTGGGGTCGACTGGATCTGGGGGTGATTGCTGTTTTTCAGCAAGATTTTTCTATTTTATTTTTTATTTTCGTATTGTTTTTCTACTTGTTTTGCCTGCAATTTCATTTCCTCGTGATTTGATTCCATATCAAGGTTTTGCCTTTAGATCATGAACAAACTATATGTCGGCAATCTGAGTCCTTCGGTCACTGTCGAGGACTTGAAGCAGCTCTTTAGTGACAGACAGCTTCCAGGGGCCGATCAGGTTCTACTCAAATCCGGCTATGCTTTTGTGGACTTCCCGGACCAAAACTGGGCCATAAAAGCTATTGAGACTCTCTCTGGTAAGTGCCTGTCTGTCCACAGTGGCTGATGCAGGATTGACAGCTATCACCGCGACCGTGCAGAAATCCTCAAGACTGTTAGGCTATTGTAAATGAAAAATCATTATTTCCTTTCCTTCGTTTAGCTCGGGACTGTTGGCTACGCTCTGTTACATCAGTGCCAGAGTTTGGTTTCAGTCATGGTCAAATAGCGCAAATTACAACTTAGCCTATACGTTGTCACGAGTGTCTCCTCAGTACGCGTAACTAAAACATGACTCATTGTAAAGTAATTAACGCATAATACCTATATTTTGGAGATTCTGAATTAACGCGGGATGCTATTTTGCAATCACCCATTGGAATGTACGTGATGGTCTGATGTTCGGGTAGGCATAATTATTTTTCAGTTATTTTTTATCTTGATTTTATTGAAAAGAACCGACCGAAGTAACCGGAAAGAACGTGTCAAATCCATGTTCGTATGATGCCTGTGTATGTTTTTACGAGGTGTCTTGAAGTTAGGTGATGGAGGTCCAGAGGAAAGAACGAATAAACAGGTACTGTAGCAGGGGACGAGGTGAGAGGCTTATTCCGAGCTGCGCCCAGGCCAAGACAACGCTGTAGAAGAGAAGGCAAACATGATGTCGGAGCATAGTGGTTCTACACATCATCACAATAGCTTAATGGAAGCGCATACCCCACTTATGATAGTCCGACTTTCTTTTCGTTCAAGGCACATTTCTTCGATCTTGCATATTAAAGATAAAATAATAACTGGCTGTTGGGAGATTTGTGGGAGTGGAAGCATGGCTGCCACATACCTACCTCGTACGCTTTTAGATATGAGCTTATTTAAATTTCTGTTCGCGCCGATTTTCTCTGAAATTACATTAACAAATTAGTTATTTGACAAATGTTCTATCACAAGTGTTACAGTGCAACTTCAGGACCAATATAGAACGGCTGAGATACCCGTGATATAACCTAAGTGCATGGTGATGCATGGAGCCGAGTGTCAGTGCTTCGCTAAGTGTTACAAGTTGTTACAGTCAGATATCCGTCTTGTAAATGGCAACATGTTAAACAGCTACACATACTGTTACAATATTAACCATACCATACCCGTTTGGCCCCGACAGGTAAAGTAGAATTACACGGGAAGGTGCTCGAGGTGGACTACTCGGTTCCTAAAAAGCTAAGGTAATGTGTTACTAATGTTTCTTTATGCTTAAAGCTAATCGCCTGGCATGTCTGTGTCCCTGTTTGTCCGTCTGTTGTCAAAACCTGTAAAGTAGCAGTTCAAGCTGACACGAGTTGTTTAGTTTCATGCAGACATCAACGACGTCTTTATCCATCCAGAAGTTTTTTGTACTATTTTGATTGTGAATGTAATTAATTAAAACGGTGTATTACAGTTGAATAGTTATGCCAACGTTCATTATGATAAATAAAATGGGCGAAGTTTAACACTTCCTGTTTCAATTGACGTGATGTAACCCATGTTGATAGCCTGCTGCTGTTTTTAGGTTCCAGTAGTTGTTATTAAAATTGCATGGATACATTCGTAGTAAAACGTATCCATTCATTACTTTTTTGTGCCAGTTACACTGATCATTGTAGTGTGCTTTATTATTGGCTTAGAAACACCACAGGCAAATAATTAAACCAACTATGTTTTACATGTTCTACCTGTATGCATGTATGAAATTAGTTATTGCAATTAAACATTTCTGAACGAATTCCAGACTTTATTATTCTTCTACATTAAAGTAAAAAGGCATAGGCTACCAGAGCATAGGCCTACCTTAAAAAACATAGACCTATCTAAGGGAAATTACTGCAACGAGGTGTCCTACCACCCAAGCCTAGGTAGGCCTATTTCTGGGCAAGTTCTAATGAAGGAAATGCGCAATACTGTGAACTGCCCGCCCACAAAATCATCACGTTTTACGTTCACTACCCCACACAAGTTCGTTCGTATGGAGGCCTACATTGCGTGATTTAAAGGTAAATATTGAATCCCGGTGTGGAAGGACACGTAACCGCTGCTTTATGTTTTCCGTTCCCCACCGCCTCCCCCGTCTCCTGTTCTCACAAACGGTAGGAGACTCCTGCTTGAAGAATACTTGTTTGACCCAGTTAATAGAGGTCTTCTGAAACATAAACATTATAAGTGTAATATACACACATGATAGTCCTTGAGAAACTATAATTTCAAGGTTCTTGGAGCACTATATATATGACTTGTAGGCCTGTGTTATGGACGAACTGTGTTTCCTATGCCACTCCCCGGAATAGGTGCACAACAAGTGTGGTTTAAAGGCGCATGGCATTGAGCTACAGTGTGTTTAATGCAGATACTGCAATGGTGTGTGCATGGCTGTCGATCTGAGTCTGACTAACATGTCTGCTACGTTCCTGTTAACATGCAGCAGTAATCTGAGGCACGTATTACGCCATGCATAGCGTTTCTGATGGATAGAAACACATACGATTAGAAAGGAACGCCATTCTATAAGGCGGCTAGAGGGGCAGGACTAGCCTACTGCCGGCCTAGTGTAGGCAAGTAGGTTTGCACAGAGGCCTACACAGATCTGCGGCCTAACGCTATGCCTTGAACAGGATAATTATTATCAGGCTTGCATAGTGTTTGCTGTAAATTAAGTTTAAAAAAGTTAGACAATGCTATTCTTTGGTCTCACATAAATGTTGATGACAAATGCTTAATCCAGTTGTAAAATACAGCATCTGTGGTTTATTTTCGTATCGTTCCATGCCTTTAGGTACCGTATGTAATATTTATGAGTTACTGTATATAACACTAATGAAATGGTCACTATATAACTATTTAATAAAAATGTATGTACCATGAATTCTGTTATCATCAACAATTGGATAGTCCTACATTGCATTTATCACATCGATTGTGTTTTAGTAATCAGATAATTAATTTTTAATAGTTATTTTTATTATTTTTATTAATAACTTATATTCATGTAAATCCATTAAGAAAGGCAACATCTGTCTTGAGTAAACTTTTTTCATATATCAATTAGTCTTAATTTTTATGTAAAAATTAATTCATAATTTTCAGTATTGATATTATTAAATAGCATATAATGACATTATTTGAAGACTTTAAATTATGTTCAGGTTTTTTTTTCACAATTTTATAATTTTAAACCACTTGCAAAATCCTCGCTAAATTACACTTTTCATCTATTAATTTAAATTAAATAGACTAGATAAATTAGTTTACATTTATTTACATTTCAGTCATTTAGTATATGCACTTCTTTAGAGCAAAGTGCATTTAGTGCATTCACCTTGTAAAACAACTACATATCATAGTCAATACCTTTGCTCTCATTAAAGAAGTTGTCAGTAAAGTTAGCAATCAAAGAAAAATACCATTGCACTTTATTGTATTTTTTAGAGGCAACTAAGCTAACATTGTACACATCCTCTTTGAAAAGAAAGGGATTCAGGTGTTTTGGACTATCGGTGGACACTGTTATACTTGCATCAGAATGAAACATGGTTTCACCATTGGCGTGCCAGTACAGAGAAGAGCTTTAATCAGGCTGAGCAAGGCCTCCTCTAGGAGTGGAGCAATCCAGAGACACCAATCATCATCTGTAGACTACTGGTTTACACCAATCATCATCTGTAGACTACTGGTTCACACCAATCATCATCTGTAGACTACTGGTTCACACCAATCATCATCTGTAGACTACTGGTTCACACCAATCATCATCTGTAGACTACTGGTTCACACCAATCATCATCTGTAGACTACTGGTTTACACCAATCATCATCTGTAGACTACTGGTTTACACCAATCATCATCTGTAGACTACTGGTTACATATGATCATTCCTGACCAGTTACATCCAAACTGCACAATAGTTTAACCATGCTAAATATTTTTTGTCCCATTGTTCCTTGGTTTGAGTTAACAATGAAGAGGTCCTACTGGGATATTATTTCATTGTAACAAATATATATCCCAATCATTTTAATAATTGATGAGCTGATTATGAAGTCAAGGTCTGTAATATAATTTATTGAATTTATTGAACCTTGCATTTACATTTATGAAGGTGGACATTTCAATGAAACCTATTTTTTGTGAAGATATTAAAATTTGAATCATCACTTTGTTGTGTGTTCACTTCCTGTCTTCTACTTGTTTGAACTCAACTCATCTGTCTGTTACTGTTTATGAGATATACATTTTTGTTTACATTATTTACAACATGAACTTTAATCTGTTTTTTTTACAACATATAAAATAATCAGTTATAATTTGAATCAAATTATTATGTTCTTTTTTTGAACATGAACATCCATTTGTTTATATTTAGAACATATACATTAATATAACAATTTCTCTTGAAAATGTACATTCAGTCCTTAATTAAAGCAAAAATTAAATTGTTCTTGTTTAAAACATACATTGTTCTGTAGTTGTTAGAACATTGTTCATTATTTGTTAGAACATACACATTCCTATATTCATATTTACCACATACTACTTCTATTCACGCATACAACATGAGCATCCTTATAAATGTTAGTGAAGGGAGGTCCCCAGGCATTTGTTAGTAGTTTTAATTAAATTCGTTTTATTATTGTTTTATGTGCATCTAAATTATTATTTATATTTATGTTCCAGTTATATAGATTAAAGTGTTGAAAATATTCATCAACATCCATATCAGTAATCATTTGCAGTAATCTATGAGAAAACAATAACAATGGAATGAATGCACCAATGTTATTTATAATTTATCCTTTAACTACTAGTTGTGATTAAATGCTTGCAACTTTCAAATTTTTATAATTTAAAATGTACATATTAACTGTTGAAATATCTAGACTTGCACGTTATTACAACAAAGCACTGTTATAATCTTTAGATGTTAATAATTTAGTAGTGTTTAGTTAACACTTAATCAGACATGTTACAGTTACTATGAATGACCAAACATTTTTAATTAAATTGACAAAAATAGAACAACAAAACACAATTTATTTTCAACTCAAATTAGTTGTGGTAGTTAAAATTATTATCATAAAAAACAGGGTTTGATTGTAATAATGTTGTAGAAGGAGATTTAAATCTGCAAAATTAAGGTTAAGCTGTATTAAAATAGTTATTTATTAATTAAATATGAAAAAGCAAACATGCACATTAAATCTATTTTGAACATCTTTGCTGGAACATACAAATGACATATTTTTGCAGATTGGTTGGTTGGGGAAGTACTTCTATTTCTGTATTTGTTTAGTAAATTTACATTAATTTTACAATTAACCACTATTTATTTGAATAATTTTTGGACCCCAAAGAAACCAAAAAAATAGCACATGGGAGATAAGGTGTTCTGGAATGCTATACAGTGATGTTTTAAAAGAATAAATTATATCCCCAGGATGTTTCAAATGGGAAGTTTCCAGAGGAATAAATTGTTGGGGAACGAAATTGTGAGAAAAAGATGAGAAGGTGGAGTTAAAGGATGTAGAGAAGAAGAGTAGGAGGAGTTAACGGATGTAGAAGAGGAGAAGAAGAGTAGGAGTTAAAGGATGTAGAGGTGGAGAAAAAGAAGAGTAGGAGGGGTTAAAGAATTTAGAGGAGAAGAAAAAGGAGAGCAGGATGAGTTAAAGGATGTAGAGATGTGAGTATAGCTGGCTACAGGTTTACATGTATATAGATGTGTTGGTGTAGCTGGCTACAGGTTTACATGTATATATATGTGTTGGTGTAGCTGGCTACAGGTTTACATGTATAAAGTTGTGTTGGTGTAGCTGGCTACAGGTTTAAGTGTATAAAGATGTGTTGGTGTAGCTGGCTACAGGTTTAAGTGTATAAAGATGTGTTGGTGTAGCTGGCTACAGGTTTAAGTGTATAAAGATGTGTTGGTGTAGCTGGCTACAGGTTTAAGTGTATAAAGATGTGTTGGTGTAGCTGGCTACAGGTTTAAGTGTATAAAGATGTGTTGGTGTAGCTGGCTACAGGTTTACGTGTATAAAGATGTGTTGGTGTAGCTGGCTACAGGTTTAGGTGTATAAAGATGTGTTGGTGTAGCTGGTTCCAGCTGCGGCTGGCATAGTAGCTAAAAGCAGATTCTCAGTGTTTCGAGTGAACCCTTGGTATCTCTAGGTGATGTGATCCTGAGTGATCTGTTGGGTTTAAATTCAATGATCATATCTGTAATGTATTTAGGTCCTAGGCCATTGAGTGATTTATATACCAGTAATAATACTTTAACCTCGATCCTAAATGTAACTGGGAGCCAGAGCTGTAGCTGTCTTAAGGTCTTTTGAGGAAGACCAGTGAGGAGGCCATTACAATAATCCACCCTGCTGGTGATGAAAGAATGAACAAGTTTCTCTAAGTCTTGTCTGGAAACAAAGCATCTAATTCTTGCAAATTTTTAAGATGATAATATGCTGATTTAGTTATTGCTTTAACATGACTACTGAAACTAAGGTCTGACTCCAGAATCACACCAAGATTCCTGACTTAATCTTTAGTTGTTTGACCCCTAGTTTGAAGGTATGCGTTCACCTTGAGAACTTCATCTTTGTTTCCAAATGCAATGACTTCAGTTTTCTCTTTGTTTAACTGAAGAAAGTTTTGCCACATCCAATTGTTAATTTCATCAATGCATTGGCATAGGGAGTCAATGGGGCTGTAGTCGTTTAGGCGATAGGTTTAAGTAGATCTGGGTGTCGTCTGCATAGCTGTGGTAAGCAATTTGTTTCTTTTTCATTATTTGGCTCAGTGGGAGCATATACAGGTTGAATAGGAGTGGCGCAAGAATTGAGCCTTGTGGAACTCCACATGTCATGGATGTCCACTCAGACTTATAGTTGCCTATACTCACATAATAACCTCTCCCTTCTAAGGATGACCTGAACCATTTTAGGATCATACCAGAAAGACCGACCCAGTTATCCAGCCTGTCAAGAAGTATGTTATGGTTGACAGTGTCAAATGCAGCACTAAGGTCGAGTAGTACCAGCACTGATAGTTTGCCTGTATCTGTATTGAGGCGAATATCATTTGTTATCTTTATGAGATCTGTCTCTGTACTGTGATGTGGTTGGAAACCAGACTGAAAATTGTCAGTGTCTATTGTCAAAGTATACAGTATACAGATATTTTGGTTGAACTGGCTACAGATTTAGACATATAAATGCTGTTGTAGCTGGATACAGGTTAAGATTTATACAGATGTTTTGGTTAAGCTGGCTATATGTTTAGATGTATAAAAATGTGTTGTTTAGGCTTGTAATATGTTTATATGTTTAACAATGTTTTGGTGTAGCTAGCTACATGTTTAGATGTTTGAGGATGTGTTGGTGTAGCTAGCTACAGGTTTTGATGTATAGAAATATGTTGTTGGAGCTAGTTACAGGTTTAGATGTGTAACGGATGTAGCTGTGACAATGTATAAAGGATTATATGATACTTTCTGGAATGTTCATGAACAAAAAAAATTGAATAAAACATGCTTTGTGCATTGTTTTTCTTGACAACAGTCCGTATATATAACACTGGCAAAGGCTGTCACTGAAAATCCTTGTTTGATCTTTGATGCTAATAGATTACATTAGAAGTTAATGACTACTTCAGTGCCATGCCATTTCTGCACACAAATAATTTTATTAGACCATGTTGAGTCCATAATGCAATCCTGGAAAATAGAACTCATCTCATTACAATGTAATTTGTCTTTGGGAAAATCAGGTTATCTAATTGTACTGTAAATACCTACAGATCGTTATAAAGATGTAGCCTACTCTATTTGCCTACGTATAGTTATCAAGATGTACTGTAGTTACCTACATGCAGTTATTAATGTGTAATTCTTTGAAAGATTTTGGGCTTAGTGGTGAATTAGTAGTTTAGTGATGAGTGGTGAATTAGTAGTTTTGTGATTAGTGGTGAATTAGTAGTTTTGGGCTTAGTGGTGAATTAGTAGTTTTGGGTTTAGTGGTGAATTAGTAGTTTTGGGTTTAGTGGTGAATTAGTAGTTTTGGGCTTAGTGGTGAATGAGTAGTAGCCAGACATTGGTGCATCTAGAGATTATGGAAGTAAGTCATCTGTCTGGACAACCTAGTGAACAAATGAGCATGTTATGGGGTATTCTAACCTGGTGTACATGGTACAATCTGTAGAATCCATGCTCTTTTCTCTTAATAAATGTAGAAAATTGTAGCATATCAGTTTAGTCAAAAGATGATAATCCAATGCTCTCTTCTGAGGATTAACGTAGTCTGTCTTTCACAACACCAGGGATGCTGCGTAAGCTCCTGGGTGTAATCCTCAAATGACAGCATCCTCCAGTGTAGTGCGCTGAACGCTCCAGTCTGAAGTAGGGCAACATTCACTGTGTAAGGCGACATTTGGGACACTCATAAAGATTTGGCTATGAATTTTAATGGAGCTTATTTGATGTATGTTTACCAGGGGCTCATGTTGTCATTTAATGTATGTTTACCAGGGGCTCATTGTGCAGTAGACAGTGATTCAGCTCTATTTGGGACAGCACCACATTGTGATCTAGACAGTGATTCAGGTCTATTTGGGACAGCACCACATTGTGATCTAGACAGTGATTCAGATCTAGCTGGGACAGCACCACATTGTGATGTAGACAGTGATTCAGGTCTAGTTGTGACAGCACCACATTGTGATCTAGACTGTGATTCAGATCTAGTTGGGACAGCACCACATTGTGATCTAGACTGTGATTCAGATCTAGCTGGGACAGCACCACATTGTGATCTAGACAGTGATTCAGGTCTGGTTGGGACAGTACCACATTGTGATGTAGACAGTGAT
>JACXGM010024859.1:0-15549 GCA_016801145.1 Umbra pygmaea | reverse complement strand
TTAAAACAGCTATGATATCTTTCGCCATATTGCTTTCTGCATTATCTATGTGAATGTTAAAATCTCCAGCAATAGCAAGACAGTCAAATTCTGAGGAAATTGCTGATAGCAATTCTGTAAAGTCCTCAACAAAGGCTGGAGAGTATTTCGGAGGCCTGTAAATAATGACAAGTAGAATGCGTGGAGCACCTTTTAACACAATTCCTAGATATTTGAAAGAGAGGTAATTCCCAAATGACACTTGCTTACATTGATAGACATCTTTAAAAAGGGCAGCTACACCTCCTTCTCTCCTAACCGTTCTGCAGACACTCATAAAATTAAAGTTAGGAGGGGCTGTTTCATTGAGGATTGTTGCACGGCAGCTCTGTTCTAACCAGGTTTCACTTAAAAAAATAAAATCTAGGTTGTTTGTGGTTATTAAGTCATTGACTAGAAGTGATTTATTTTTAAGTGAACGGATGTTTAAAAGTGCTAATTTAACAGTGGTATTATTGCTTTCCCCCACAGCAATTTTAGTTTGACATGTAATAGGCAGTAGATTAGATGGGTTTGCTATCTGGCTTGAGATAGCCCTAGACTTTCTGTTATGTAAAAGAACAGGAATAGAGAAAGTAGAAAAGAAATAGAGTAATACAGTACTATAGAGAAATAAATAGAGAAAGAAAGTAATACAGTACTGTCCACTCAATAAACAACTACTGTAATACAGTAGAGCCCGACCGATATAGGATTTTTAAGGCCGATACGATACAAATATTTGATGATTTAAAAATCTGATATTCCGATATATTGGCCAATAAATTAAGAAAATCCAGAAACGAGTAACAAAACATAAACAGATTTCCCTAACATTAGTTCTCTGTAGTTATTTATGAGTCCTCATTAAAATAATATGATAATGCAGTTTAAAAATAAACTTGTTTGTTTTATTTTCACAACAGAGTAGAAGAACATCAAAATATATTAAAGTTCTGATAAATAAAATGTATAAAAATGCAAACTTAAGATATGAAACTTAGTCATCTGAAAAAAAAACAACAACAACAAAAAAAATATCTACGTTACCAGTACTAATAGACGTAATGTAGTGGATTTTTAGATGTTTCACAGTACTGATTATAGCAGCTGTCTGAGCACTAGCAGTCTGTCACACTCTTGACGACTGCCTGAGTGAGACCCGGAAGGAAGGGGGGGCAAACCCCCCACTATGGGTAGTCAACAAGCAGCTGAAAACTCAACATTATACTGTACATCTTGCTGGATCATCCCATAAAGGGAGTTTTAGTTTACCACTTGCAAGGCTATATGATTTTCTCCACAGGGCGACTAGAAGGGACAAATATTCAAATACTATTACTCAGTCCTTTTGTTACAGCCCACAGAGCGACTAGAAGAGACAAATATTAAAATGTTATAACTCAGTCCTTTTATTACAGCCCGGATAGCGCCGCCAAGGCGACGCATATTCTAATTGTTGATGTACTCCTTTGTTTCCCAATTCCAGCCAGTGAACTGATCTTTATTTCGTATGCAGCGGGAGATAGGTGGGCGTCACCTCTAGGTGGAAATATAAGCCTTTGTTTATGTCGTAATCAGATGAGTTCTCTTTAACAAGGCTCCTGGGCCACGTTAGTGCGCGCCATAGTAAATGTGTTAGAATAAAGGTTGAGAAATAGACTGAACCGTATAAGACATGCTTAGATCGTATATCATATTTAGGAGTTTAGACAACATGTAATTCTTGGTATTGTATTGTGTAATTCTGTGTCCGGTTAAAGCGTTGTGCTTGGATGCCCTTTATCTGGAATTAAATATTATTCACTTACTAAGTCCTGTCTGATACATTCTAAATCATTTCCCAGTACATCTCCGGTTGGAGATATTAATGGGAATGTAAGCTATCTTTTTGCGGCCTGCTCTCAAGTTTCAGCGTTTATCACGCACACATTCAAGCTAGGTAGCCCACGCACTGTTCCTGAATATCGCGGGCAACGATTGAGTTTTCCCAGGTCGCTCTAGTATTTCTTTCCGTAGCTGTTTACACACACGGATCAATAATCATTATGGGGTCAGATAGATAGGAAATATGAACAACGTCTATACTCTCAATCCTCTATACGCATTTATTAAGCATTTCTCCGTTCTCAACTCAGACTATTGCAACAGGGGAGAAACGGAAATATATTAATTATTAATGGTTTAACTTTATAAGTGCATCTTAATTGTATAATTTTATCCCCCTGACTACATAATAGCTGCATAAATATAACTTTGAACAAGACTGGAAAAAAATATTATGTTAAGTTCTATAAGTTCTGATAAATAACAACAACAGCAAAATATAAACTATATACAGTATATAAGGTAGTGTACTGAATCAGTCAGTCCTTAATAGCCGCAGTTCAGCAGAGGCAGGTCACAAAAAGGCCATTATAATTGCCCATACCAATAGTTTTGAAAATGCCTAAAATCGGCCGATAATATCAACCCGCTGATATATTGGTTGGGCTCTATAATACAGTACTGTTCACCCAATAAACAACTCCTGTAATACAGTACTTTCCACTCAATAAACAATTACGATAATAAAATTGTGTCCACTCATTAAACACCTACTATGGCATGCGAGGTTCTCCACGATATTGCGCTGGAGAATGGTACAATTCAATGAAAATCAGTGGCCACAACAGCCACCATTGGGGGCTCTACGAAGGAGACAGGATCTTATTCTGAGCTTCTAATATAGTAAGTGCTATATTGGGTAAGAAAGCTACTTAAAAAATACAACGTTAAATGTTTAGTGAAAATAATTTATTTATTTGAAGTACACTTCAGGTTCTCGTTAATCGCTTTCAATGACTGTAGCAGTAACCTCAGTCAATCACATGTGAGTCTCGTCGTAAGATGATTTCTGTGCTCAGATCTACACTGGTTTCTAAGCACTTGATAAATGAGGGAACTCCAGAAACCATGGCCATCTCCAAAGACAATCCACAGTCTTTCTCATTACTATAGCAAGTTTTTATTGTTAAAAAGACATCACATAACACAATATATTCTAACCACCCACCGATCCAACATTTTATATTAGAACATTTTATTTATTATTGACCTTATTACTCTAATGGAAATGGAATGGCACACAATGATTTGCTTCACCCACAATGTACAATCCAATGAATCTATATGCTGGTTTGACAGCAGGCAGTTTTCTCAGTGAGTTGATGGTAGATTTGAAATATTCATAAAGATGGGTGAGTTGTGGAATGCACTGTTGGAATGTTCCTTTAAGTCTCTAAAATAAGAAGGTGGTTTTTCTCTATTGGCATCGTGAGCTGAACTTTAATTTAAAATGTGACCACACTACACTCTTTGAAAATTCAGAAATGGCAGAAATCCCTTTATGCTATTATTTTATATAATTCACCTGTATGTATACTAACACTAAAACAACTTATTTTAGTATTTGAAAATGATTTTCCATGATTTCGTAAAATTAAATGGCAAAATCATCTCTGAAGATTTTATCTGAACAGAATTGTATGTTATCAGTGTGCACTAAACTAAATTCAATAGAAAATGCAGCCAGGAACATTTAGGAACACATAGCCAAGAAATAGATTTTAATAATGGCTACAAGGACAAACCATAGTCCAAAAGCTCTGTGGAGTTTGGACTCACTACCTTTTTGATCTCTTGTCGTTCCTCATCTTCATCCCTCCTTTCCTTTCATCCTCCTTCCTTCTATCTGTTTTCATCCTCCTTTCATGCTCCCATAACTTGTTTCCTCCCCCCAACCTCCCGATGAAATGATGCCTCTCCACTAGCAGTAATTGTATAAAAGTCTCAGCTGAACGAACCCAGAGGACACCCAAAGAAGAGAGGGAGGGATAATGTTGTGAAAGACAAGAGGAGAGATGTGAACTGCAGATCGAAAGTCAAAAGGGAGAGAAATGAGAGCCGAGGAAGAGAAAGAGACAAAAAGAAAATGGACAAAAGATAGGTAAGACAAGGCAGACAGGCAGAAAGCTAGAGAGACAGAGAGAGAGCAAGATGGAGGCAGAGATTAAACACAGCCTGTTATGCAACTGTGGCTCCCTCCAAAACACTAGCTCTGTTTAGTCTGGCTGGGAAGGGGGAAATAGGAGGGGGCTGACAATAAAAAATGCACTGCAATCACAGACCGAGCCCCCCTCCAGGCAAAGTCTCTCCTCCAATCACCATGCAGGGCCTCTGCCGTGACAACGTGTTACCGAGCAGAGTTTCCCCTCCAGAGCACATTGATCAGGGGCTAGCTACCTGTGGCACATCCACAGACTACCTAATATCCACATAAACAAAGCCTGTTATCTTTCCCCTCCAAATTTAGTGGTGGGGACATCCAATACAACCCAAATCTTCACAACACTGTTTAAGTAAGGAAATATTGAGTGAGCTGGATGTACAGAACACCTCTTCAAAACACTATATATAGCTTCATCTAAACTGCTGCATTTTATTTCTGCCAGTTGCAGCCACAGAAGTAGGCATTTATAAGATTTCAGCCATGAATTAAAACAAAATGAAGATAATGGTTATTGAATAGTCAAATAAGTTGTTTTTGTCTCTCTAAATGGTATATCTCCACAAGTAATTTATTGTGTTTATTCACAAGCACATATTGCTCTTAATTTTTTTCTTCTTATTATTTATTTTTTTGGTGCCTTATCACTATCCAAAGTTTTCACAATATCGATTTCATTCCAGCAGCAGCATACGCGTCCTAGTGTCATGCAGTGCACTTGTAGATTTGTAATTGAATGGTCAACAAGAAAATTTTGTTGCAGTTTTTAAGCAATAAATTTTCCCATTCAAAATGAATTCAAAATTAATATCTAGTGGGGTCTAGAGGGATGGCAAAAACAAACAAGATGGCAGCATGCACAAATTATATCAACATACATGTAAGGACATATTTCACCGTAGCATTTCCCAAAATTTGGTTCTGAACACATTTGAGGCCTAAATAAAAGAATGTTTTCTGCAATGCTGATAGAACAACTTAGCCAACAGCTTGCTGCTTCAATCTTGCTGGCTAGCTGGCCAGACACATATGTATGCTATAATCATAAGTAGCACACGAACATAAGGTTATACAAATATGGCGTTCCTTTACAACGTGTTCCAAATTATTATGCAAATTGTATTTTACAAAGATTTTCCTCAATAATCCATGTAGGTGACAGTCAGTATAATTTTCAAGTCACCAACTGTTAGGGTATAAGTCGAATTTCATTGAACAAACCACCCACTGAAAACAGTTGTAACAGGTTGTAAAGAGCAAGAAATTGTCATTTGTTGAATTTGTAGCATTAGGTCATATTTACTGAAATCAAAAGCTATTTCAATGAAACACATCTTAACAGGGCAAGTTACACTTTAACATACGACCCCTTCTTTGATATCACCTTCACAATTCTTATATCCATTGAACTTGTGAGTTTATGGAGAGTTTCTGCTTGAATTTATTTGCAGGATGTCAGAATAATTAAAGGTTGAATATAAAAAATGAAATAAAATAGCCTCCCAGAGCTGCAATTTTGATGCGAACTGCCTCCCACCTCATAGATCTTTTGCTTGAGGATGCTCCAAAGGTTCTCAATATGGTTGAGGTCAGCGGAGGACGGGGGCCACACCATGAGTTTCTCTCCTTTCATGCCCATAGCAACCAATGACACAGAGGTATTCTTTGTAGCATCAGATGGTGCATTTTCATGCATGAAGATGATTTTGCTACGGAAGGCACAGTTCTTCTTTTTGTACCATGGAAGAAAGTCAGTCAGAAAACTATATACTGAGCTTACCAGCTCTCTCCCCATGATTCCGCCCCAAAACATGACTCTGCCACCTTGCTGACGTCGCAGCCTTATTGGGACATGGTGGCCATCCACCAACCATCCACTACTCCATCCATCTGGACCATCCAGGGTTGCACGGCACTCATCAGTAAACAAGACTGTTTGAAAATTAGTATTCATGTATTTCTGGGCCCACTGCAACCCTTTTTGCTTGTGAGCATTGGTTAGGGGTGACCGTAGCAGTCCTCACACCACACCACCAAGGTTCACACAAGCCAAGATAAAAATGTGTCTGTTCACAAAACATCTCTCGCAAACACAGGCAAGAAATTTGTTGTTTGTGAACAAATTTATGCAGACAAAATGGAAGAGGAAATAACGCAAAATATGGAGGAGACAATTGTTGGGTATATATGGGCAGCAAGGATTGTCTGTTCTGCAAAGCGAGTAGAGTAAAATAAAACATTTTTAACAAGAAATTGTGTAGCCTTTCATGCCAAATCATTTCCTATTAGTAATCAAAAACACAACATTATATCACTGTTGTTTAGTAGTTTGTTAATCCCACTTCCCCGATGTTTCTGCTCTCTACGTTGGTCACACTACAAGATTACACGCCAAAAATGTGAAACACACTTGAAAATACTGGGGCATCTGTGTCAGCTCAAAGAATGGTTAAGACATTTCACTGATCTATTCAAACGTAAAGGAATAATTTATCCTAACTAAATGTTCATATGCATTCCTAATTCAGTGTTAATTCAGCATATGTACAGTGTAGAAATATTATAATTTAACATATGATTACATCTTATATACTGCAAACTCTCTTCTGTTAAAATGGTGCACAGTCGCTTCAAATGACGCATCCTTGTTCTGGTTTGAACTTTCACCCCATTGATTTATGCCTGTATATATGCCAGTTGGTATGTCAAGCTAAAGATGGGTGTGTATTACAAAAGCTACAGAGGATAGCTAGATAGTTGCAAGTTTGTAATTTCAATTAAGTTTAGCTACAGTGATAGCTATTTAAAACTGGTACTGAAACTGCTACTGAAAAACAAAATTAGACAATCCCTGACTAATTAGGACATTAAACGCAAGAATATCTGGACTCAGACATCGTTTTGATAAAAAAATGGTTTTACCATATAGTACTGAACACTACAAAACTACAATTGCATGTGGTAAAATATTCCTTTAATGAGTGGCATGTGTGAGCAAGTCTCTGATTTGACTCATTTAGCTCTGATCTGATTTGGCATCATTTCTTGTTGCAGACCTCAAAAATCTGTGTAGGAAAGGAAAGTTTGAGCTAAAATCATGTAGTGTATACTTAGCATTACATGTTTGTCAATAAACGCCTGCACGTGTGAGTGAATGTTTTTGCCTGGTTTACTTTTTCTGTTGAACTTGAAAGACAAGAACTTTCTCCGTGCCCCTCAATGATGCTAAAAGCCACCTCTAGAAAACCAAAGAAAATCCAGGTGTGAGCAGACAAAGGTCTTTGTGATATATATGGGAGACCAAAGCCCCCACAAATAAGCAGGGACATGCAGATGTGTGAGAGCAATTTTTTGTTGTGTGTAGCCATAGTAGGGTTCATTGATTTGGACAATTAACAATACCCCTCCCCCCATACCCTTTGCAATCCCAACGGGGTCAAAAGGGGAACCAATAATATTGCCGCGGTTCAATGATGTTAATGGACTTGACACATGTAGACAAAAGATATCACTGGAGCTGTTATCTTTATCCTTTTAGAGATTTTTACAAATTAACAGGCCGGATTCACACCACATTGGCTCCACGGTGACTAGCCAACAGACAGGCCTTGTCATTAGGCTCTATCTCATTCTCCCTCTCTTTCTCTTGGTCCCATTAGTCACTGACTCTAGAAAGGCCTTTTGGTCCTATTGAAACATTGAAGGGGGGGCAGTGGAGTTTGAGTGGCATCAGCAGTTTGGATGTTGGTCCCCCCTGTGTGAAGGGAATAATGTTGTTTTGGCTTTCCCTGACTCAGGCGAATAGCAGTGGAAAAGCCAAACGTGGTACTCCAAACAGAAGTCCCAGTGAGCAAATTCATTTGAAACCTGTATTTTCATTGTCTTTTGAATATAGTTTCAAGGTATTTTGACTGTCTTTCTACCAGCAATTCTATTTTTGACTGAAAAAGCAACAGTAATAAACACTTATTTTCCACTGAAAAATGTGTTTAAAGCTATTTCTAGTCAATTGTACAAGCATGCCATGGTATCAGAACATCATGCTGTTTCTGATTGGAAATGAGTGCACTCTAAAAATAAAGATATTAGCTTAACGTACAAATATACTTATTATAAGTCACTCTGGATAAGATTGTCTGATAATCTACTCAAATGTTAAATGTGAAGCTACCAGCTGCATGGAGACTTCATGATTCACCCACAACTTTTCTGTTCTGTAAACTCACAATACTATTGTATCAAATAGTATGAGTAATCGTTTAATTAAAATACTGACTATCTTTGTTTTAGGTTAAATTTGTTATTTGGCAACATTTGCAATCCATCTATGCAGTTTGTAGTTTATTTGAGAAACTGATCTTCCCCCATTTACCCTAGTGAATTAAATTATAATAAATGTGTCAAGGAAACGTCACCCTGGAGCTTGGTGCAGTGCTTACAACATCAACTTCATTGTGAATGACTAAATGTGAAAAGGGACCGAAAAGGATGGAGAAAGACAGAAAAGAAAACGATTACCCTCTTCTGAGGCCACCCGTCGTTCTCTCAGCATTCCACTGCCCTCAGCAGGTACTGTGTGTGTACGCGTGTGCGTGTCTGAGTCCGATTGTTCCCTGTTCCTGTTTGTTCAGAGGAATGCAGTAATCTTTTTTCAAAAGGGTGGATCTTTGCAGTTGCCAACTTCAGGCGCCCAGGCCTTTTTTCATTTCAGTGTGGCCACCGAATGACCCTCTCTCCCTTTGTTGCTGGGATAACACGCACAACCATGCATGTGCACAAACACACACACACAACCTACGAAGATAAAACCGGCACAGTACCAACAATCTGAATGCTCAAAAAGAAAAAGTGTAGTTGTTTTAGGTGTAAACTCTGCACAACTTTCATGAGCTAAAGGGAAAACCCCAGCAATTCCTGACGGTAAAACCAGCTTCGAACTATCAACAAACTAGTCTGTTTTTGCATCTTTTCCTCTGTCTGGCACTCTCTTCCACAGTCCAGCTCTCTGTTCTGTTAATACTCCTATCTCCTTTTATGGAGTTCCTATTATAAGTCTGGCTTTCACTGAACTGGACATGCTCATTTACTGTAACTGATATCAACATTTCTGCCTTGCTCAGAAATATTTTAACTGTTTTACCAGACAGAAAGTAGTGAGAAACACATTTTGGGTAGAGGCCAGTGGGTGAAATGGGGAAAACTTGTACAAATGTTGTTGCAGTGTAGAAGGTCTCAATCAGGACACGGTCGAGATCGCTATCCAAGGTGCACCCTCTGATACTTGCAACCCAGTTGGGACAATTTACTGTGGGAATTAAAATAATGTTTTCTCTGTGGTCATCACTAGAGGGGCATGTGTGTGGATACATGTGTGCACATTTGTGTGTGGATGTGAGGGGGGGCACATTCCATAACATTATCGCAATGATCACTGCTGTTGAAACATTCCACATGACCTCCAGTGTACTTCTGCCAAGCCAGCGTTCAGTAATTACCGGGGTGGAGGCACCACTTTACTCCTTTTAAGGAATCTTGGAATATGTTCCCTGCTTATGCATCTCTTCAGGACAAAACAACAACAAGATCATTAACCAGGAAACCAGTAAAAGATGTAGGCCTTCGGCTGTGTTGAGGGAAAAGCTTGAACCATTAATATGGTGAAACACATGCATGCATTCACGGACACTATCTACGCTCACATCATTTACAGGAAAACAAGGAAACTTAATCTCAGAAGAATGATTATGTGAATAATATATAATGTGAAAATTAAATATTTTCCAAGCCAAATGTTTACCTTCTTGAAAAGCCAACACACCGTAGTAGTACTTATATTTGCTGCATAGCAAGAGTTTAAATGTTCAAAAAGTGAACTGGTAGTTTATTGTATATACTATATACAAAAGCTCAACAATTAATCATACAGAATGAAAAAACAAGCAACATAAGAAGTGTGTGTGCATTTGTCAATGCAATGTAAGCAAAGACCTCAGACAGTCTCCCTTCATGAATCAGGTTAGCACCCTTGTCTGTCTGCGGGGGCGTGTCGGCTAACCGGCCCTCAGATTCGCCAGAACCCTCTAAAATTTCAACTGGCTTTGACCTCTGGTGTTGCTAGGCAACGCAGAGAAGAGAACAGGGCTCTCTTTGAAAAACAGGTTGGTGTGCGTTCCCTCTGGCTGACCAGAGCAGACCCGCCCTGCCCCTCTGGCAGTCTATTAACTATGCATGCTCAGGGTCTCTGGAAAGACTCAAGCTGGACATGGCAAACACAGACAGAACCGGCTGGACATGTAATGGCGAGAGGGTTCCATAAGTGTTTCCCCGACACAGTTTACTTCTAATAAACATGTTCTATGTTTTAAAAAACAGATACAGTATATTTCTTCTGTCGATTCTTCATATAAAGAGCTTTGGTATCCTTAGTGTCTATGTTATCGTCTTCTAACTTCTACATTAATGATTTACCCAATGTTTCTTGAAGAATGTGACCTATAAATGCCTCAGGAGCTTAGTTCAAATGACATCCTCAATTAGAACCCAAACTGTATGCTTGATTTATTCCAACATTTCTTACAATGGTGTCGTACACAAACAATGTACATAACATTACACAACCTCGCTTAAATCATCCTTTAAAATAGTTTGAGGGTAATTGCATTTCTGCAGATCTATCCCACAGCTTTTTTTCCAAAAGCACAGATGGGGTGACCCTTTATGTTGTTAAAATGAAGAATTCCACAGGCTTAACCTTTGTCTGGGAAATGGCACCGGACGTCCAGAGCTAAAAAAGTTGTCTGTGCCAGACAGCTAAACTAATCCTTTTGACCCTGAAAGCAACTGAGGTCATGAGTCATTACAAAAACCATTGATGACATATTTGGGTTGAGTTCAATATGACTCATTGACCACAGGGATATTCCATACATCTCACTCTGGCCTGTAAGCCAACAACAGCTTTAAAACAATGATGACAGATAGGTGACAGGGAGGACCAGTTGTGTGTGTGTGTGTGTGTTTAGTTGTTCAGACTGTGTGTCTGCTGATGGAGCGAAATTCCATACCCAAGATTAATGCCCCGCCCCCTTCCGAAAGTGCACACACACTGGGATGTACTTACTGGTTGGGGGTGGTTGATGTGGGGTCGAGCAGGGAGGCGGGCGGGCGGCCTGGAATGTGAGTGATTGCAGCTTGGAACACAGAGGAGTTACACATGACTAACAGGGTGACAAGAGCAAGGAACGTTGCTAGTTCCTCAGATCCCACATTCACAAACACTACCATCCACTATGCAGAGATCTGGCAGTCACAACAAGGTAATTTTGACATTGCGAAATAAATCTAATTTGATTTAAAGCTGGGATCTGTAGTTTACTGCATCACAAGCATTGGCCTTATGTCATTTGTGATATGTACCCATTTTAACATTCTAAACCAAGTCCTGAATGCTGATTGGCTGATAATCATTGCATTCCCAATACCACATACAGGTCTGGAAATAATTAAGAGACCACTGCAGGTTTTTCTTTAATCTATCCCATTGAATTTGATCAAGAGGACGATTCATGGTAAAAAGCCATCAAATAAAGCCAAGCTGCTTGAATGTTTGCACCAGGATTGGTATAAAGTCACCCAACATCAATGTGAAAGACTGGTGGAGAGCATGACAAGACCTATGAACATTTTTTATACGATTATTGTTAATGCACCAAATATTGATTTCTGAACTCTTCTTAAGTTAACACATTAACATTAAAATTAATATCCATAGTATTTATTAATAGTAGAACCAGAGGCACTGATAATTTAGCAGTTTTGTTTTTCCGAGCTGTATATGACATCACATAAGTTGAATTGCATTTGTAATGTCATGCTTAACATCAGGGGCCTCATTTATAAAACTTTGCAGTGGATTTGCATCAGAAGTGGCGTACGGACGAAATATAGAACATGCGTACGCAAAGAAATATTCAGATTTATAAAAGCATGCGCAGGCATTTTCCCTTATAAATCACAATCAACTCTAATACGTAGCGCAGCTTTTGCGGCTACATGTCACGCCCTTATTTGCCCATAAATAGTCAGTGAAACGCCCCAAAATTAATATTCATTGATTGAGAAAGCATGGGAAGGAAATCCAAAAAAAGCCACTTCACTCAATGTGAAGTAGAAAATATTATTGGCGAGGTGGAAAAGAGGAGGAAAATGTTGTTTGAAGAGCACAGTGTGACTATTACCAATGGTGAAAAGGCGTTGGAGTTGCAAAAGGTTGCAGACCTTTTATTTAAAGTGGTCAGATATCAGTCGATGTCAAAGCGTCTAGCGCTTCATCGCGAAAGTGTGTCTAAGTACAGGAAATTGAGGCAACAATACGCACTGGGTCCACAAAAATTGGAGAATAGAAGATTAAAAAAACTTTGCCGGGTCTGATAAGTCTCGATTTCTGCTGCGAAATTCAGATGGTATGGTTAGAATTTGTTATAAATAACATGAAAGCAACTTTTGAGCATTGTTTAAATGCCACAGCCTACCTGAGTATTGTTGCTGACCATGTCCATCCCTTTATGACCAGAAGGTACCCATCTTCTAATGGCTACTTCCAGCAGGATAACACGCCATGTCACAAAGCTCACATCATCCCAAAGTTGATGTTTGAACATGGCAATGAGTTGACTGTCAATCTAATCAAGCACCTTTGGGATGTAGTGAAACGGGATATATGCATTAAGGATGTGCAGAAGAAAAATTGCAGCAACTATGTGATGCAATAAGGTAAATATAAATCAATTTCTCTGAAGAATCATGGGAAAATTAAAAGAAACCAAAAAAGTGCAAATCAGTCCCAGAACAAACAGTTTGGACTTAAATGAGTCCAAAATGGACACCATCAAAATTTGCTCAGCAAGGAAAAGGCTAATCCTCCAAAACCGCCATATAATTGCTTTTACTTCCTTGAAGTAATGAAAGAAAACCTAGATCAAGGAGGAGTGGTGGGAGCAGTTTTCCTTGATCTACGGAAGGCTTTTGACACTGTAAATCATGAAATACTGCTAAACAAACTGGCCAGTTATGACCTTTCCATAAAAACTAAAAACTGGATTAAATCATATCTGAGTGACCGACACCAGTGAGCGAGGGTGAATAACACTCTGTCACCACTTAAAGCATGCACACTGGGGGTACCGCAAGGGTCGATCTTAGGACCGCTGCTATTCAGTATTTATATCAATGACTTACCATCTATATGCAGTGAGGTTGACATACTAACGTATGCAGATGACACTGTCCTATATACTCATGTGAAAAATGCAACAGAGGTTTCTATGAAACTATCAAAGGCAATGCATAGGGTTGCTGACTGCTTGCAAAATTCCTGTCTTACATTGAATGTTGACAAGACTGTTACAATGTTTTTCACGAACAGGTGCAAACTTAGAGAATGTCCTGACATCTTTGTAAATGGACAAATTATAAGAAATGTGGAACAATTCAAATATCTGGGTGTCACCCTTGATCCAACTCGCACCTTTAAAAAGCATTAAAAAAGCTGGGCAACACACTGAAATTGAATCTATCAAACTACAGAAACATAAGAAATTCCCTTTCTGTTGAGGCATCAAGTATACACCTATATGCAATGATTGTTCCACATTTTTTATATTGTATTTCAAGCTGGTCTCAGGCATGCAAAACAGCTCTAAGGCCCTTTAAATTATTGTATAAAAGCGACCTCAAGATCCATGACAAAAAGCCACGTCATTATCATCACTGTCACATTCTTAATAAATATCAGATGCTAAATCTTAAAAATGTTATATTTTACTCAAATGTTTGCTTAATTTTTAAAGTAATTCATACTGTTTGTGCTCCTCCTCTGAAAAGATGTGTTATACGCCACTCTGAAAAAACAACACGGGTGACTAGATCAACCACGAGGGGCAAATGTAGACTTCCACAATGCAAAACGGCATTTGCGAGGACATCATTCTCCTTTGTGGCTATAAATCAGTGGAATACTCTTCCTACAGTGCCTTGCGAAAGTATTCGGCCCCCTTGAACTTTTCGACCTTTTGTCACATTTCAGGCTTCAAACAAAGATATGAAACTGTAATTTTTGTGAAGAATCAACAACAAGTGGGACACAATCATGAAGTGGAATGACATTTTTTTAATATTTCAAACTTTCCTAACAAATAAAAAACTGACAAATAGGGCGAGCAAAATTATTCGGCCCCTTTACTTTCAGTGCAGCAAACTTTCTCCAGAAGTTCAGTGAGGATCTCTGAATGATCCAATGTTGACCCAAATGACTAATGATGGTAAATAGAATCCACCTGTGTGAAATCAAGTCTCCGTATAAATGCACCTGCTCTGTGATAGTCTCAGAGGTCGGTTGGAAGGCCAACGAAGAAGAACAACGACAGGCGAGAGATCTCTGATGAATCTGAAGTGTCGCTAGCATGAGATGTCGCTGAAAGGACACAACGCGGGGAGCAGCATGCGGCGTGTCACTGAGGCGGAGTTGGTGGAGGGGATGGTGGAGCTGCTAGAACTGGACAGACTGGCGATGGAGAGGGAGGCTGAGGAGAATGTCATGTTGGTGGCAGGTCGCGACGGGTGAGGTTGGCATGGAAGGGAGCACAGATGGGAGTGTGAGTGTGGCTGGAGTGGTGGTGGGGTTTGAGGAAACGCGGTATGTTAGGAGGAAAAGAAAAGGGAAGAAAGAGGGCGGTGAGAGTAGTTCAGGAGAGGGTGAAGGGCTGGCACTTGGTGGTGGGGAGCGGGAGTATAAGGTGATTGTGGAGTTTTTGGCCCCGACGGGGAAGCTGCTACACCCGGTGTCACTCACGAAGGCAATTAGGGAACAGGTTGGGAAGGTGGTGGATGCTAGGTGTTTGAGTGGGGGTAGGGTTCTGGTTGTGGTGGGTAACGTGGCTTAGAGGGATAGGCTGCTGAAGCTGGAAGTGCTGAATTGGGGTAAGGTGAAATGTATGGTGCCTGGGAGTGCGGTGAAGGTGAGAGGGGTGATCACGGGGGTTCCGGAAGATATTTATATGGAGGAGTTAAGGGAGGTGGTGTCGGGAGGGGTTGTGGTGGGAGCGAGACGGTTGGGCAGTAGGGCACTGGGGTTAGATAAGGTGAGTCCCACGGTGTTGTTGGAGTTTGGTGGGCTGTTGCCGAGTAGGGTGTACTTAGGGTGCCTTAGCTTTTTTGTGCGGGTGTATGTGCCACCGCCACTGAGGTGTTTTAACTGTCAGCGTATGGGGCATGTGGCGGCGGTGTACAGGGGGCAGGGTAGGTGTGGTAGGTGCGGCGGTGCGCACGAGTATGGTAAGTGTGGAGTAGGGGTCGCGGTGAGGTGTTGTAACTGTGGTGGGGAGCACAGTGCTGCGTTTGGGGGGTGTGTGGTTCAGCAGAAGGCGGCGGAGGCACAGCGGGTCAAACTGGTAGATGGGGTCACGTATGCGGAAGCGGTGCGGAGA
>JACXGM010024858.1:0-15550 GCA_016801145.1 Umbra pygmaea | reverse complement strand
GGGCGCCTCCCTAGGGAGGTGTTCCAGGCACGTCCAGCTGGGAGGAGGCCTCGGGGAAGACCCAGGACTAGGTGGCGAGATTATATCTCCAACCTGGCCTGGGAACGCCTCGGGATCCCCCAGTCAGAGCTGGTTAATGTGGCTCGGGAAAAGGACGTTTGGGGTCCCCTGCTGGAGCTGCTGCCCCCGCGACCCGATCTCGGATAAGCGGACGAAAATGGATGGATGGATGGATCTTGTGTTCCTACATTTCCCTTAAATTTAAGCCTGATCCTCCTACAATATATTTTGGAAGCACTTTATAGTAAATGAATGAATGAATGATTAATTTTATTTTGATCAGCAACAGCAGAAATCGTCACAATCATTACAAGAAAAAATAAAATAGGCTGATCGAAATGGGTTTTGGCTGAAGCAGAGCTTATAAGTACAAATATGCATATGGTATATACAATATTTTAGCAAATATAGCGCGCACGATATGCATGTTTTTATGTAACACTAAAGTAGAATTAAGTAAAAATAGGAAGAAAAATTTCTTGTCCACCATTTTACTCCTGCTGAATCTAGAGGGTCCTTGCGCTCTGTCAGAGATAATTTCTGAAAATATCAGTTTTTTTCACTCTGATTTAAATGATCTCGATATAAACACAAATTCTCCTTGTTCTCTTTGTTAAATTTCTTAGCCATTAATGTCCTTAATATGCAGCACTGTCGATTACTTATGCACGTTCCGCTATTCACAGCCTTTGTTGTACCCATTGTACCTGCATAGCTGGGATAGTTGAGACCTGTGCTCATTTATATGCTCTATTGTTTAAGATGGAGGCAACAGTTCAAATTCGTGGCACAAAGTTGGTCACTGATATGCCAGCATACTGGGTTTTGCCCAGTAACTTGAGCAAGATCCATCCAGAAGTGGGATAGAGGATCAACTACACCTCCTCAGTTGCACAAAGGAAGACATTAGAACAGCAAATAAATACCCCCATATCCCTCTTATTCTGCATCTCCTTGGACTCCATCTCTCTCATCTTCGTTCATGTTGTTTTGTTCATTTTGGCCTCCCTTAGATTCTTTCAAATTATGTCTATGTTGTCTGTGCCCATGCCGATCTGATAATGTGGCTGTGACTTCCGAGTGACCCAGGTGCAGGTTTGGAGCCCAGTCTGGATGAGACTTGTCCATCGCATATGCTGGTTTACCTTTGGGGAGACAAAAGTATACATATTGAAACAAATTATTGGCAATCAATAGTGGGCGCTCGTTTTAATTCATTGCAATAATCATTGTTAATTCATTATAAAGCTAGGGAATTGTAACCAAATGCAATTTAATTGTGTGTAAAGAAACATTAACAGTAACAAATATGTTGTACACACAATTTGATTGAATGTATTTTCAGTGTCTCACATTTCAGTTTCAAGTGAACTCATGTGGCAAACATACTTACAAGTTTTATAAAGAATTTCTCGTGCTTCTTCAATCACAGTGATCAAAATAGCTGGGTGCTTTGTTTTGATCACATTCATTGATTCAGTGCAGCCCAACTTAGCTTGCTCACTTTGCCGCAGTTGACAGAATAGTTCTAAGTTACAAAATGCAGAGGAACCTATGACTACTCCTCTCAGGAAAACAACACAAGGAGAACACAATCATTTGCTAAGTGAAGTACATTTACAGTACCTTAACGAAAATGCCTGGAACACACTTAATGAACTTGGGATGTCTGCAAAGAGTATGTCCGTGCGTCTTCGGATATCCAGGCCATCGGTCTTCGCTTGGATACATCGCACACATGACTTCATTCTGTTCCAGCCCAGAAAACAATAAAAATAAAGTCTGTTGTCTATCTTTTTGCCCAGTCAATCGTGTGAACGGACATTACATCCAAAAACACAACAGGTTCTTCCCATGACTAAAATATCCTTGGCGTGTTACAACAATGACAGTATACAAAACAAGTGGCCTCACAAAATGGCGATTTTTCCCAACAGCCAGCGCGGCGCTAGAGGCATGACTTCATGCCCCCAAGCTCTGTTCATAGCTAGTTATTAGTATGATTTGTGGTTGCTGCAAACGTAAACAATGTGCCCTGCATCTTCGATTGTACAAAACGGTCTTTCTCCAAAAAAATTACAGCTAAATCTCAATGCAATCAGAGTCAGAAAAACAGGACATAATTCTTATAAATCGGCACCCTGCGCCTGCTAGCTACTAGGCTTAGAATCTAAGACCAGCCGTAGCTCATTGAGCTCTTATGTACAGCTTGTGCAACACGTATAAATATAAAGTCCGACGTAAAGGGCATTTTAGGTTGGGCGTACAGTTACGACCTAACTTATATACGTCCAGTCGGTGCATAGCTGTGATGCTAGAATGGAAGGCCATCTCCAGTTTTCAAAGACAACACAGAATTGTTTCCTTTTAAAATTAAAGAATTCCCATACTTTAGAAGAAAGAGTGCATGCCGCCTTGCACTTCTGAAAGTCTGAGGAGCCACTTGTGTTGCTATTACTCTCCGGCGCCGCTATCTTTGTTTTGGGTCTGACGAATCGACACGCATATTTTGCGTCAATGTGTTTTTTGCGCCTCTTGATGATAGCAACTTTGCAATTGTTGCTTTGGGGCAGGGGTGGGGGCCTTGAGTCTTGTTTCCCAGGGCACAGGAAATTGTTAAATCCCAGTTACTGGGATTTTCATGCACAACCATTTCTAGGGTTTACAAAGGATGGTGTGAAAAGGGAAAAACTTGCCTTGTTGATGCTAGAGGAGAATGGGCTGACTGCTTCAAGCTGATAAAAGGGCAACTTTGACTGAAATAACCACTCGTTACAACTGAAACGAGCAAAAGCATTTGTGAAGCCACAACATGTACAACCTTGAGGCGGATGGGCTACAACAGCAGAAGACCCCACCGGGTACCACTCATCTTCACTACAAATAGGAAAAAGAGGCTACAATTTGCAAGAGCACAGCAAAATTGGACAGTTGAAGACTGGAAAAATGTTGCCTGGTCTGATGAGTCTTGATTTCTGTAGAGACATTCAGATGGTAGAGTCAGAATTTGGCGTAAACAGAATGAGAACATGGATCAATCATGCCTTGTTACCACTCTGCAGGCTGGTGGTGGTGGTGTAATGGTTTGGGGGATGTTTTCTTGGCACACTTTAGGCCCCTAAGTGCCAATTGGGCATTGTTTAAATACCACAGCCTACCTGAGCATTGTTTCTGACTATATCCATCCCTTTATGGCCACCATGTACCCATCCTCTGACTGCTACTTCCAGCAAGATAATGCACCATGTCAAAAAGCTCAAATCATTTCAAATTGGCTTCTTGAACATGACAATGAGCTCACTGTACTAAAATGGCCCGCACAGTCACCAGATCTCAACCCAATAGAGCATCTTTGGGATGTGGTGGAACAGGAGTTTCATGCCCTGGATGTGCATCCCACAAATCTCAATCAATTGCAAGATGCTATCCTATCAATATGGGCCAACATTTCTAAAGAATGCTTTCAGCACCTTGTTGAATCAATGCCACATAAAATTAAGGCAGTTCTTAAGGCTAAAAGGGGTCAAACACAGTATTAGTATGGTGTTCCTAATAAACCCTTAGGTGAGTGTATGTTATAATGGATCATTTTCTTCAATGAAAAAATTACTAAGTGTAATATTTTGTCTCATTTGTTGAATTGGGTTCTCTTTATCTACTTTTAGGATTTGCATAAAAATCTGATGGCAGATGTGTCGCAAATTTGAAGACTTGCTTGACTAAAACTAATAGAAGACTCTACTTGAATTTGACTTGGTATTCATGACTTGAAACTTGACTTAGACTTGAGACAGATGACTCGATATGACTATATTTTTTAAGTGATTAAATATTAGCATTTCTTTTATTTGATAATGATAAAAAAAATTGTAAACTTACCATTTGTTTTTGAAACTGGGCGGGTGGATTCTAGATCAACAAACCTGCTAACTATAGGCACGTGACGCATCACGAGCAGAGGCCAACGCACAAGGCAGCTATCATGAAGGGAGCGATTCCAAAAATAATACAATTTGGATACTATACAATTTGGACTATGTTTTCGATGTCGGTAGAAAGAAGACAATAAAAGTACCTTTACATTTTTCCATCACTACAAAACCCAAAAGGAAAAGTAGGTAACGTGTTAGTATTTTTAGCTAACTTATTGGCTGGTCAAACATTAGTTAGAAAGCTAATGTTAAGTTTAAGCTATGTTAAACTTCGACTCGATTATACATTTTATTGTAAATACATATTGTGAATGTAATAAACAGGACTGCAAACTTGTCACCTTTCAGCGAATGCATTTTATTATAAATGCTATATTATTGTAAAGACATAATGGCCCTCATTTATCAAATGTGCGTAGAAACCAGTGTAGATCTGAGCGCAGAAATCATCTTACTACGAGACTCACGTGTGATTTACAAAACATTCGTATTACTCTAATTCCAGTTGATCGTTTTGTTTGTTGATAAATTAGACGGTTGAAATCAATCGTAATTTAAATATCACGCCCACAAATTTGCCCGGATTAGAGGCTTCGCCCTTAGAATTTAAGACATGGATAGGCGAAATCTGGCAAAGAAAAGACTGAGAAAATCTGAGATAAAATAAAGACGCTCAGGTGCAGGCCAACCACATGGGTTTATTTGGAAGTTTAAAATCAGGCATCGATTGTTAAAGGACAATGTAGTGTTGACTGAGGTTACAGCTACAGTCATTGAAAGCAATTAATGAGAACCTGAAGTGTATTTCAAATAAAGAAATTATTTTCACTAAACATTCCACATTGTATTTTTTAAGTAGCTTTCTTACCCAATATAGCACTTACTATATTAGAAGCTCAGAATAAGATCCTGTCTCCTTCTTAGAGCCCCCAATGGTGGCTTTTGTGGCCACTGATCTTCATTGAATGGCACCGTTCTCCAGCACAATATTGTGGAGAACCCTGCATGCCATAATTATGTTGCAGGCCTGCTCTGGTGTGTATAGCAGAAATGGAAATTGAATATACCAGAAAGGGACTTCATAGCTGCCAAAACTGCTGGCATACTTCGACTATTGTTGGCTGTGATATACCAGACCTGTCCCTGATCTTCCGCCTTCATGTTCTAGGCCACCTTGAAGTCAAAGGGAAAAAATATACCACTTAATAGCAATGTGCTGTAATAAATTAATTAGTCATTCTAAAATTTAACTTTCAATATGGGGTAGTTGCGATGCACACACATTCATCAATGATCGCTGGTACAACAATTGACTGAACCTGGTGGTTATACTATGAACACCGCAAATCACACTGGAGAACTTGCATACACGAGGTCGACCAGACGTGAGATTTTATCGCAGCCTACGCTCACGTTCAAATTAATAAATCCCTTGCTTTGCGTAGGAATCGGCATACACCCATCCTACGCCTGTTTTAGGTAGTACGCACATTTCATAAATGAGGGCCATAGACACTGAATCAACATTCATTGATAACACAACCCAATGTTATTAATGTTAAGTTTTAACAGTGGGTAGTGTTAAAACTACAGTGTTATCACTTAACACTGGTTCAGTGTTTCAGTCTACACTGGAAAGTTTTAATTTAACACAGGAAATTTGCTCTGTATGATTATAGCTTTAGTTTGCTGTTGAATTTATGTCATTAGTGACATATATACATAAAAATATATTTATTTAAAAAATATTTATTTTTTATTTACTTTTTATTTTATACACTAGTTGTTTGACTTTGATACAGTAATTTGACTTTTATTCAATCACTTGTAGTAGGAAAACAATGAATGTCATTTAAGAAGCACGTTATGGTGTAAGGCTTATACAGATGTGTTAAAGGAAAACCATTTAAGAAGCACGTTATGGTGTAAGGCTTATACAGATGTGTTAAAGGAAAACCATTGTGCCAGTCATGTTTCTGCCACCAGTCACTAAATACACCTGAGTGTCCAGAAAATGTGCTAGTTACACCGCAACATTTTAGAAACTAAAAACTGTTAGTTTTGAATTGAGTTGATCTTTGATTCATGTCAATTGGAGAATAAAACGGGTCGAATAAAGATAAGGAAGTCAAATGATCGCTACCCCTGAATCTAGCTGTAGTATAAAAAATGTTGCGGTAATATCTTTGTCAGATTTTCAGGACACTGGCTGAGTAACACTGGACATATCGAACGTGCTGAGGTGTTCTTAGTGACTGTGGTTTGGGAAACATGACCGGAAGAAGCTGTTTAGGCATCTGTTTAGGCATCTGAAGTGTTCCTTTAATATACCAAGGAAAAAGCACTAAGCGGTTCATATAATTTTGCCACACATATATGTTATAATGGATCATTTTCCTAAATGAATACATTACCAAGTGTAATATTTTTGTCTCATTTGTCTAATTGGGTTCTCTTTATTTACTATTAAGATTTGTATAAAACTCTGATTATGTTTTTGGTCATATTTATACAGAGATATGCCACATATTAAAGGCTGAGTATAGCAACTTGTTTAGCATATGGAAACAGTTGAGCAAGTTTAGAGACTGCAAATGTTTCTTAAATTAGCATCTCTAAATGTTTGCTGTAATGATCTATTTTGTAGAGATGCAAGAAGAATGGAGACACGTGAAGGAGTTGAAAAATAAATCAAACAGTGTTTAATACAAAAACACAGTTATAAAAACAGCCTTGCTGGGCAAATCATATCAGCAACCAGGGGCGGACTGGCCATCGGGAGGATCGGGAGTTTTCCCGAACGGCCGGTCCATTCCGGGCCAAACGGGCCGTCACATTTTACTTCGACGGCCGGTCGGACGTATTAAAACAAGTGAAAGTAGGCTGAAATGGACAGGCTGTTGCATCCGCAAAACTGCGCTCTGGCCCGGCCGTCAAATCGAGAGAGAGTTCCTCTATATTCAAATGAGGAGAAACACAGAGTGAATGATTGACGAACGCGGGGAGCGACAGATACAGCGCACGCGTGCGCGCCACCCCCCCACCCCCACCGCCGGCCTCTCCATCCAAAGTCCCGGGCCGAATTTTTTCCCAGTCCATCCCTGTCAGCAACAACAAACAAAAACACACCTTACATGCAACAATGACTGACAGCTAACAAATAAACAACCATGAACTAAATACAGTCACTAATAACTGAATGGCTGCAGCTGTAGCATGGAACAGCAAATGAAGTTGATCTATTGGTGGAAGTAAATGACGTACAGGTGTGAATATGGTGATCTATTGGAGGAATAAATGTCATGTGACATCTGGAACACAAACCTGACAAGGAACATTAAAGGGGAGGTGGTGGGTGCACCTTCTTAATCTCTCCAGGAGGGGGCGATTGTTACATATTCAGCAGTTCCATTTCAGTGTCTGTTGATTTCCAACACTGGCACACCTCATTCTACAGAATGTGGTACTGATAGGTGATGTCCTGAACAAAATATTATTTAACTAAGAAAATATTAAGATCTGCTGCTGTGATCCTCACTATCCTCTTACAATAGGACCAGCTGGATGGCAAAAACAGTGCTAGTAGTACCTCAAAGTAATTAGAATAAAGAAAGGACTATTAACCTTTACAAAGAGTTGAAAAGAAAAGGTTTGAGTAAAGAAAAGAAGGGTTCAATTCTGTCTTTATTTGCAGAGGGCTACAGCGCCCGGTTACTTATTTTCAAGAGAAAAAGGTCAAGCAGCAGAGATTGGGTAGAAACAGGCAAAGAGTGAAAAAGACTCTCGACTTTGAATGTCAGTTAACAACTGTAAGATGAAATCAAGTGACCTACGGAAAGAATGGCTAAAGGGAGCTGGGGTGAAATGGTCTTCTAGTGCTGTAGCCTATCTGCTTCAAGGTTTAATGTGTTCTACGTGCTGCATGTTCAGGGATGCTCTTGGATGTAATGAGTGGTTATTTGAGTGACTGTTGCATTTCTATCAGCTCTAACCAAATCTGGCCATTCTACATTTATCATCAACAAAGCATTTTCGCCCAGAGAATTGCCTCTCACTGGATATTTTCTCTTTTTCTGACCATTCTCTGTAAACACTAGAGATGTTTGTGTTGGTAGATCAGCTCTTTCTGAAATACTCAAACCAGCCTGTCTGGCACCAACTACCATTTCACATTCAAAGTAATTTAAATCACCTTTCTTCCCCATTCTGATGCTTGGTTTGGACTTCAGCAGATCTACAGAACATGTCTACATACCTAAATGCATTGACTAGCTGCCACTTGATTTTCTGATTTGATATTTGCGTTAAAGAGCAGTTAAAGAGCAGGTGTACCTAATGAAGTGGCTGTGAGTGTATGTTTTTATTTTATTACAAATCTCTGCTGTTGTCACGAGGCGTGGACGCGGTCAATAAATATATAACTGTGGCAGCGCAAGCCTAAAATTCTGGCGCTGGTGGGAAAATAGTCCCTCAAAATCTTTTGAGATGCAAGGATAGTTTAATTTCTAACATCATTCTATCAACACAGACATTCACATCGATAGTCTGGCGTTATAATTTATTTGCCTCTGGTGTACTGTGGAGTGGGTAAGACTGTTTTTAGTGGCAGGCTAGCAATTACTACTGACTTGCGCTAGCAATTACTACTGACTTGCGCTAATTACTACTGACTTGCGCTAGCAATTAGTACTGACTTGCGCTAGCAATTACTACTGACTTGCACTAGCCTAGCACCAACGGACTCTGCAACTGGAAGGACTGGATGAAAAGTGTCTCCACTGATAAATAACACTGGGTAACTTGGAAATGAGGTCCTATGTCCAAAATTCTGAACCACCCCTTAAACGTTACCGATAGACTTCCAAACCTGACGAGGAAAAAAAAATAGGAGTTTGATGGCTTTACGTCAGGGCTATGCCGTTTGGGGAGGGGCCTCTCACTGATCACCCTATATTTCTGAAAATCCTAGACATGGTTGTGACCTGCACTTCGTTATTGCTTTCTGAGTTTGTATTTACATAAGAGGCTGCTGCGGCCTGCTGTACGGGTTGAACAGAGGATGCAAAGTTTGAACAGCGGGCAGCGGGCACACTAGGTGATGGTGTTGCTAAGAACTTGAATTGTATAACTAGTATTAGACCAGCCCTCGCGGCCTTTGAAACACTAGCGGCCCACCGGGAAAAGTCCCGACTCTCCCGATTGCCACTACGCTACTGTATTGTACTTATCAATAGGAAAAATTAAGCTGGTTCGACCATTGTTATTATTATGCAAAATAAAATGTCATGATTTCTCATCAGCTACTACACCAAATGTTCAATAACATAATTCACATAATTTATATAACATTTTTAGCATGGAAATAGCATCAACAATATGAAAATCATGTTTCGGAATGCACTGTGCCTTTAAATGTTCCAGGAAGAGAAAACAACACATCAGTGTTTGGTAGGAGGAGCCTAATCAACTCTACTGAAATGAAACCTATCAGATAGACAGACAGCATATTGTGTACAGGACATACTGTTCACATTATTACCAGGGTATCTGACCCCATAAACAGAAAGGACAGATATTTTATCCACAAACACATGCAGGTAAGAGCATATTAACATGACAGTTAGGTTGAGAAATAATAATACTGTACAACATTTACCATGTACAGTACATTTAAAATGTACGGTATGTTACCAATGTTAGTATTTGGTATGACTGGTATTTATGTAGCAATTTAATGTACAAAGTTTTACTACGATGTTGTCCCATTGTAAAATATTCAGAACTTAATTCCAGGGAAAATGTCATGGTTTCACTTATGTTTTCCCTCTAGATATGGCCTCTTCCAGCAGTGTTCTGTCTGAAGAACAGTTCCTGTGTTCTATCTGTCTGGATGTGTTCACTGAGCCAGTCTCCATTCCATGTGGACACAACTTCTGCAAGGCCTGTATCAGAACACACTGGGATAGTAATGACCTGTGTCAGTGTCCCATGTGTAAGAAGACATTTGATAAGAGGCCTGATCTCTTCATCAATACATTCATATCTGAGATGTTTGCTCAGTTTAAGAAGTCTATTCAAGTGGAAGATAATAGCAGCCCAGACGAATGTTCCTCCATATTGATAGAAGTGTTCTGTGACATCTGTACTGAGACAAAGCTCAAGGCCCTGAAGTCCTGCCTGGTGTGTCTGACTTCTTACTGTGAGACTCACCTGGAGCCTCATCAGAGAGTTGCAGCCCTGAAGAAACACAAGCTAATCGACCCTGTGGAGAACCTGGAGGACAGGATGTGTAAGAAACATGACAGGCTACTGGAGCTGTTCTGTAGAACTGACCAGATGTGTCTTTGCCTATTGTGCTTGAAATCAGACCACATGTCTCATAAAACTGTTCTTCTAGAAGAAGAGTATGTAGAGAAAATGTCTAGACTGGAGAAGACAGAGGCAGAAGTTCAGCAGATGATCCAGGAGCGACTGCAGAAGGTTCATGACATCAAACATTCAGTAGAACTCAGCAGGAAAGATGCAGAGAGGCAGATATCAGACAGTGTGGAGGTCTTCACTGCTCTGGTGCGCTCCATTGAGAGAAGCCAGGCTGAACTTCTTGAGGTGATTGAGGAGAAGCAGAGAGCAGCAGAGAGGCAGGCTGAAGGACTCATTAAAGAGCTGGAGCAGGAAATTACAGAGCTAAAGAGGAGATGTTCTGATCTGGAGCAGCTCTCACACACTGAGGACCACCTCCACCTCCTCCAGAGCTTCACATCCCTCTGTAATCCTCCACCCACCAAGGACTGGTCTGAGATCAGTGTTCCCAGTGATCTGTGTGTGCAGGGGACCGTGAGGAGAGCTGTGTCCCAGCTGGAGGAGACCGTGGTGAGGGAAGTGACCAGGTTGTGTGATGCTGAGCTGAAGAGGCTTCATCAGTATGCAGTGGATGTGACTCTGGACCCTGATACAGCACAACCTGATCTCATCCTGTCTGATGATGGAAAACAAGTGAAAGATGGAGACATAATGCAGAATGTCCCTGACAACCCAGAGAGATTTAACCATGTGGTCTGTGTTCTGGGAAAGGAGGGCTTCACCTCAGGTAGATTTTACTATGAGGTGATGGTTAAGGAGAAGACTGAGTGGGATTTAGGAGTGGTCAGAGAGTCTGCTAACAGGAAGGGGGAGATAATTCTGTACCCTAATGATGGATACTGGTCTTTGATGCTGAGAAATGGAGATGAATGTAACTGTCTTGCTGATCCTAATGTTCTCCTCTCGCTGAGACAGAAGCCCCAGAAGGTGGGGGTGTTTGTGGATTATGAGGAGGGTCTGGTCTCCTTCTATGATGTGGAGGCCAGGTCTCATATCTACTCTTTCACTGGCTGTACCTTCACTGAGAAACTCTATCCATTCTTTAGTCCCAGTGAAAATGATGGTGGTAAAAACTCTGCCCCTCTGATCATCTCTCCTGTCAATCACACAAACTGAGTTTTAAACTGTACTGCTCTTGATGTCTCTGTTTTGGAATGGGTCCTTACCTATACATTCCTGGGAATTTGGTGAGATGATAATATATTTATTAATTAATTTGAGATGATAATATATTTATTAATACACATATTACTGAGCTGGTGAGGAAGCTGGAATTGAGAGGTCTGTGGACTTTTATTACTATCTAAGCCCATGTCATAATAATGTTGTAATAATAATAACAATCCTCTAATTCTCTTTTGTGAATCACATCGACTGAGATTTAATTGACCAGTCAAATTAGGATATTTAGTTTTACATCAGAGAATTTGAAATAATTTACAGATACTGTTTTGATTTTTCTTATATTTAACGTTAAATGGGCCATACTTTTCCGTTGTATTGGCTCTATTTGTTACATTTTCACAAGTGCACATTTGAAGGGGTTACATTTCTTTTGTTCAGTTGTTCTGGTTCTATTCATTACATTTCTATATCTATACATTTGAAGGGGTTACATTTCTTTTGTATTGGGTCTATTCATTACATTTCTATATCTATACATTTGAAGGGGTTACATTTCAGTTGTTCTGGTTCTATTCATTACATTTCTATATCTATACATTTGAAGGGGTTACATTTCAGTTGTTCTGGTTCTATTCATTACATTTCTATATCTATACATTTGAAGGGGTTACATTTCAGTTGTATGGTTCTATTCATTACATCTCTATATCTATACATTTGAAGGGGTTACATTTCTTTTGTATTGGGTCTATTCGTTACATTTCTATTTGTGAAAACTTCAAGGGTAAGCTTGTCCAAAAACATCAGATGTTACAACCATAGTCTAAATGGACTGGTGAAATGTCAACAATGGCCTAAAACAGACATGTATAATGAATGACTTTAACCTCCCTACAATGAACCTACAGTATATATGCAGTGAAAGTCTTATAGTTGTGATTTTAATACCTTTTAAATTTGACACCTAATGAAGAGCTCAGACTGACTTTGCTTCACTAAAAGGCTTATTGGTTTATTTAATCATGAATAGAAATGACTTTCCAGGTAAAAAGGATGTCGTAGACTAGAGTATGTTGATGAAGACAAATTATATGTAAATATTCTGAGGGTTGTTTGGGTGCTACGACTCTGGCACCCAGGGCCATTTTTAGCACAGCGGCTAACACGTTCTTCATTGTTTTAATTCATTGCAATAATCATTGTGAATTCATTACAAAGCTAGTGAATTGTAACCAAATGCAATTGTATTGTGTGTAAAGAAACAATAACAGAATGTGATTGCAAAAAATAATAATTTAACATGTTTCCAATAACAACATTTCATTAAAAACAGTAATAAATATGTTGTACACAGAATATGATTGAATATATTGTCAGTGTCTCATCTAAAAACACAATTACATTTGAAAAACATTCACTAGAGTCTGTTTTACATAGACCCACTATCTATGCAATGAATAACAATGATTATTGTAATGAATTACGAGCGCTATTATTTTGAAATGTAAAATCTGAGTTTGTGTTGCTGGCATAATATAGTGTTGCCAGGCGAACATGTTCATTTTATTCATATCTCCATTTACTCATGTTAGACTGTTTTGAGTTAATTACACACACACCTGTTTAACGTGTGTGTGTGCTTCATTGTTGGTCGTTTACCCTGTTAGGTGTGTTACATGTACATTTGATATCATGAGTTTCCAATGTGTTTTTGGATCATTTGACATGTATATTTTATATCATGGGTTGTCAATGTGTTTTTGGAACATTTCACATGTATATTTTATATCACGTGTTTTCAATGTGTTCTTGGAATATTTCACATGTACATTTGATATCACGTGTTTCCAATGTGTTTTTGGAAAATTTTACATTTACTTTTTATATCACATGAGTTTCCAATGTGTTTTTGGAACATTTTACTTGTACCTTTTATATCACGAATTTTCAATGTGTTTTTGGAACATTTCACATGTACATTTTATACCACATTGTGTTTCCAATGTGTTTTTGGAACATGTGCATTTTCACATTTTATTTTACAAACTGTATGTGTTTTTGGAATATGCTATCTGAAATATGTGAAACCATGATAAATAAAACATGTGGATGACTTATTATACATGTCACAAATCAGATTGTAGGTGTTATACTTTCACATGGGGAGTTTTTTAAACATTACAAATGTAGTATTTCCAAAAGCAATCTACATTCCACAAATCATCATTTACTGTTGATATTAAAAACAAAACAACATGTCATGTATTTTTAACCACGTTTTATTACCGTAGATGTTTATGATGTTTTCTAAAAGTTTATGTGAAAAGAGAACAAGAGAAAACATAGCGATACAGATCTGTGAATTGTGGAGGATCCAACACGGAGCAGTGGGTAGGACCCTTCAGCAGTCTCGCCCAGGGCACTTGTGTTTATGATCACCTCTCTCCCTATCCGCTTTACAACAGGTGCCACAAATCATGGACAGAGGCCATATTTAAGTCGTATTGTTTTGATACCCTATGTTCCCTCAATACTTCTTTTACGTTTCCTTACAAGCAGAAGAGACCTCAGTTATTACGAAGCAGTTATAATTTGAAAGAAATCCTGTGAATTGTTCCTGAAAACAATATCAAAAACTAAAATTTTATTTTGCCTCAGAATCTTGTTTGAAAACCGGTTATTTTCTGCCAGGAATGTAGTCGAGTTACGAACTTTCGAGACCAAGTCGAGTCCCAGGTTATTTGTGCGAAGTCAGAGTTATGATAGCTATGGCCAAGTCGGAGTTGAGTCACCCGTCATGATAGCTATGGCCAGTTAGACATTTGGTAAATACATGATTTCTCTTGTCAAATATTTAGCCTGATGTCTCAGAAATCCGTGAAATGACCACAGAGTCTTAACTTCAAAATCTGTGGTAGTTTCACAGAAAAGTCTGCGATGGTCACACAGCGAGACCTTGCTGCTAACTTGATCTAAGCCTTACCCAAAAGCATACCCGAACCTTATCCACTCAGAAACCTTGGTGTTAACTCCATGTAACTCATAATGTATTGTTTGTAACCATGGTGACAGTGAGGAAATCGAAAAGCCCATTTGTAACACGTCTGCATCGCGCTGGAATAGAAAAGAAAATACATGCAAAGTGTCCACATAAATTCAAATTCGCAAGCACTGGGATGTGGGTCGCATGTTTATACGCCTGCCCACCGTCCCCAGCCTACCAACCTGCAAAATCTACGCTATTTACACTCTGCTACGTCATCATGCGATTCCGTGAAACTGCCACAGATTTAGAAGTTAAGACTCTGTGGTCCTTTCACGGATTTCTGAGAGATCATGCAAATATTAGCATTTTATAATGTCATTTATAAAACTTACTTTACCATGCTGGATAGGGTATAGGTCATATAATGTCATTTATAAAACGTACTTTACCATGCTGGATAGGGTATAGGTCATATAATGTAATTTATAAAACTTACTTTACCTTGCTGGATTTGGTATAGGTCATATAATGTCATTTATAAAACTTACTTTACCTTGCTGGATAGGGTATAGGTCATATAATGTCATTTATAAAACTTACTTTACCTTGCTGGATTGGGTATAGGTCATATAATGTCATTTATAAAACTTACTTTACCTTGCTGGATAGGGTATAGGTCATATAATATCATTTATAAAACTTACTTTACCTTGCTGGATTGGGTATAGGTCATATAATGTCATTTATAAAACTTACTTTACCTTGCTGGATAGGGTATAGGTCATATAATGTCATTTATAAAACTTACTTTACCTTGCTGGATTGGGTATAGGTCATATAATGTAATTTATAAAACTTACTTTACCTTGCTGGATTGGGTATAGGTCATATAATGTCATTTATAAAACTTACTTTACCTTGCTGGATAGGGTATAGGTCATATAATGTCATTTATAAAACTTACTTTACCTTGCTGGATAGGGTATAGGTCATATAATGTAATTTATAAAACTTACTTTACCATGCTGGATAGGGTATAGGTCATATAATGTCATTTATAAAACTTACTTTACCATGCTGGATAGGG